>SNQJ01S0053959.1:90271-106671 GCA_010110895.2 Picea sitchensis
TCTGAATCAAGAAGATAATCAGGCTCCACAACCAACAAGACAATGGTCATCTACCCTTTTCAAGCCACTAGACATGTCAACCATACTAGGCTATCCTAGGCAAATGCCACCCAAGTATGAGAAGTGGTTGCCTAAATTTACCGGTACTGATGCAATCATTGCCGAAGAGCATATGAGCAACTTTTGGATGTTTTTTTAGCTTCATCCCATTAATGATGATGCTAAATATTTAGTCATGAATTTTTTCTCCACTACCCTCTATGATGCTTCAAGGAATTGCTACCAGAGTCTTCCCGATGATAGCATTAAAACCATGGACATACTAGAAGAAGTTTTCCTCAAAAGGTGGAGCATCAAAGAAGATCCTAAAATGCTCCTTACCCAACTAAATACCCTTTGGAAACATGAAAATGAGTCTATTAGGGAGTTCCATACTAGGTTTGAGACCTTGCTACAAAAGATCCCTGCTAGCCATCATCTGAAAGATGATTACCTTGTCCATATCTACACCAAGTCATTCAATGGCCAATTAGGGTATCTCCTTAGGGATAAAAACCCCCAATCAATTCAAGAAGCCCAAGAGCTCATTACTAGAATTGAGGCTAACCTCTTCTCATCTAAGATTGATCCTTTCAAAAATACAAGGGAAAAAATGGACACCAAATCTAAGTTGGTCCATAATGATGAGGCTACCTCAGATCTTTGTGCCAGTATGGTCAAGTTGCA
The DNA here is from genome assembly GCA_010110895.2 of Picea sitchensis. Taxonomy (NCBI): domain Eukaryota; kingdom Viridiplantae; phylum Streptophyta; class Pinopsida; order Pinales; family Pinaceae; genus Picea; species Picea sitchensis. The sequence goes on from SNQJ01S0053959.1 coordinate 90,998, forward strand.
AGCCTCTATGGATGGTATCATGAAGAATCAAGAACAAATGATGAGTAGGATCATCAACCTAGAAAGATCCAAAATCCAAGCACCTAGGGTCATGTACAAAGGGCAATTTCAAAAGGGGAGCCAATTTTATAAGACAAAGAATGAGAAAGAAGTTCCAAACACCTTATCCCCTACAAACATTGTCGATGAAAACCCTTGGTGTCTGGAATGTAGTGAAGAACATTAGGATCATGAATGTCCTTATAATGACAATGGCCATCAACAAGTGAACAATATAGGACATCTCATGCAAGGACCTCAGATAAATATCACGCCTGAAGAACATCAAGAGGCCATAAGAGAAGTGGCCAGGAAAGCTAGAATGGTAGTAATAAACAACTTGGACCAGGAATCAAAAGAAAAATTGAAGAAACAAGAGTTCTAGGTGTATAGACGAAAGAATCTGAGCCAACCTACCGTTGAACAAAAAAAACCCCCATCCTTGTATGTGATCCTTCCTAAAACATCCAAGACTGAAAAGGTTGACTTAAATTTTGAATTTGAAGGGGCACTATCCAAGATGCATGTAACCATTCCCCTGAAAGAATTCATTAAGGTGCCATTTCTCAAAAAGAGTTTTGACAATTTCTTTCAAGGATCAGATGGACCCATGGACCCCCCTATCATGTTGCAAGTCGATCACTTTAGGGTCCAATACGGTGAGAATCATCCCTTCTTCATGACTTTAATGATGAAAAACAAGAGCCTCAACAACTGCATGTTGGACACAGGGGCATGTGCCAACATAATGCCTTTTAATGTCATGCAACAATTAGGGTTGAAAGTCACACACCCTTACAAGAATGTTTGTGGCTTTGAATCTAAAGCCATACCCACACATGGAGTAGTTGAGAATGTGGAAATTTTCCTTAAAGAGTGCCCAGAGAAAGTAATCCACATTGGCATCATGATAGTAGACATCCCAGATGTGTGGGTAATGTTGTTGTCTAGGAAGTTTGCATCACTTTTGGGTGGCACCCTTGAGATGGACCTCTCTTTTATAGAATTACCTTTGAAAAATGGAATAATAGGTCATCTCCTAAATGAGCAAGTAACTGAAACCCATGTGCAAGAAGCTAATCACCCCATAAAAAATGAAAAGATGCATGATGAGATCATACAAACTCTTCATAAGTATTCTCCTGAAGATATGCCTTTCGCAACAGAAGAATATTTTGATCAAATTAAATGGCCCAAAAAGGAGGAATACCAACAAATCCTAGATGAATTCAAAGACAAGTAAATTGGGACTGTGAAAATACTACAAAGATGAAAAGGCGATGTACATATTCATCCATCCCAGCAAGAGGTATTTACAGCAGAAGCCCACCCTCCTCCCTCTGCACAATACACCAGGGTTTTCCAAGGGACAACCAAGTAGAAGATCAGGAAGTACAAGGAAGGAGATGTAGTATGGATGTGGGATACCCAGAAGGGACAGCCAACTAATTTCAAAGGAAGCACTCAATCATGGCTCAGACCTTTCAAGGTTGGACGAGAATTAGTTGATGACTCCTACTATTTGTCCACTTTGGAAGGAAGAAGGCACCCTTTATTGATCAGTGGATGCCTCCTCAAACCCCGCTAAGGTGGAGGAACCTGACTTCACAGGTAAGTATAGGTAAGTAGGAATTTTTCATTTGTGTATTATACCATTTGCATTGCATGTTAGTTTTCTTTCACATTCACATTATTGATTGTTTTATTTCAGTATATATATATATATATATATATATATCTAGCTATGTTGGGGTGGCATTACCACCCCGTTTTGTTATTGATGCTTCTATTGAGATCGAGTAGGTCATTAGGTTATGACAAATATGTTGAGGTTCTCATGTGCTCTACAGTGATCAGATGTCCCCGAGTTGGAGCCAGATCTTATCCCCCACTTTTAGGGATAACTAGGAGATCATGTCCCAAGGCCGGTAGGTCCTAGATATGGCATACTGAGAGTAGGATGGAATTTAGCATGGCCCTAGAGGGCCCAACTTTCTTTCTTCCAACATCTTTATCTTGTTAGCAGCAACAACATCCATCACCATCATCTTGGTCCTATGTCAGAGAAGGTTCTTGCTCCTTGAAATAATTAGTCTGGGCATCATGGTATGTGTCACTTTGATCATCAAAACCATTGAATGTATGGATCTAATTCCTTTTATTTCTAACAACTGATTGGATATTACACTTTCCCACCTGACCATGTTTGGGGGGATTGAAAAGGTGCCCTAGCAAGCCCATGTTTGTAGGTTTTGGTTTTCCACTGGGGGGAACTTCTGAAAACGCCATAGTCCACTCCCATCATAGTACCACTTTTCCATATTGTTTCTTGCTCAACTATCCCATTCCAGTTGTCCAGACATGGGGTTGACCTATTTTCAGGATTGCACCTTATCTCATGGGAAGAAGGGGCTAAAAGTCCAGAAGACAAAAGCAAGCTCGTAAAAGATAAAAGACTAAAAATAAAACCTAGATATGCTTTGCCCAGGGATCCCCGAGAAGGCGATAAAAAGCTTCTCAGCAAGAAACAAGAGGGACCCGGAAAATAATAAACAAGGCCTAATGAGAGGATAAGGGGTCTCATCATGATCCAACCTATTAGGTCGATGGGTATCTAACAATATGGCATTTACATTAACTGGTCACCATGCTAGGGCAGTGACTCTTGGTTGCATGGCCAAGGGAAAGGGGGTCTCATCACGAGCCAACCTTCTCATTTCTATGAAAATGCTTGTGGTTAATGCTGTCACCACTGGTCACCATGGCAGGGCAATGTCCCCTGATTAGTTGTTTAACAAAAGCAATAAAAGATAAAATATTAAAAGAATGAAGAATAAAAGGCAAGAATGGGCTTGGCAAAAATGCATCCATGACAAGTACAACTCGTCTTCTACAAAGGCACCCACAGGTAACATTTTTTCATCCTTGGCCCTCACTGCACTCACATGTTTGGACATCCCCTAACCACATCACCCACTTACATGGCTTGGATGAGGTCTCTTCAAGGAACTTTCCTTCTTTTGTGGACATTAGCCCAATAGGATTCCTTGTCCTTTTCTCCAGACTTGTATTGTAGGCTTCTGTAATGTCTTTGAGTTGTTAACTGCTATATTAGGGATTTTATGCATATGTTTAATAATATTGATGATGAAATGTGATTGACATTACTATGATCCTTATGACTGATGATCAAATGGAGGGCATATATTTTGATGTGAAGGACCATGCCCGATGGACATGTACCATTTTGGACTAGTACACATGGGGAGATGATCAGTACAGACCTCCATGGGGCTAAAGAGCCCATCAGGTGGATGTTGAGACCCCATCAGGGGGCAGAGATAGGATAGAGACGGATCAGGGGATTTGCACTGGAGAAGAAGAGGACGTTCCACTAGAGGCACCCCGACAGAGCTTCACCCAGGAACATTGGCCTTGGAAGGCCTAGGATGTCTCCATATTGACCATGATGCCATCCAACATCATGGACATTTTGGGAGGCAGACTAGGTAGCATTGGCATGTGTGGCAGGCTGGAGAAGCCCAAGGAGGGATAACTTTTTTCTCTAGGATGCACCATTTACCCTAGAAGGGGATGACGTCTCCCTTAAAGGGGATTACTACTTCCTTTCAGCTTGATTAGGGTTTCAATTTGACAATTTAATGTAAAAACAATATGTTTTAGTATTTTGGCCTTGTCGGCCTTTTACATGACCTAAAATGTAAAATTAGGTCATGGTACTGTATAAATGAGGGATTTTTACCTTCATTTTTTGAATCACAACTTACTCACTCCATAAGGAGGTCTGGAATTTGCACCCTCTCTTGGGATACTGGTTGATTTAGTGATGCACACTTGTTGAAGGAGGACTATTTTGGCATATTTTGGCTTTTCTCTTAATGGAAGGTGTTACAACTAGGGTTTGCATTGCTTCTTCTTAGTGAATTGTAAGTATTTTTCTGCAAAACTTCTTGAATGAATGGTTGTAGTTTAATTTCTTGCATACATTTATGATTTTTCTGAACAAAACCCTATGCGAGAAGAACATAAGTAGGTCCTTGTATCATGTCCCCATTGAGAGAAAGTTTTTAGTCATTTGAAGAAGGAGAGAGTCTATCCGTTTCTACACTCCCTTCACCTCTTCATTTATTTCTGGTCGTACTTCCTATGAGCTGAGAAGAGAGAGACGCCTTAAGCCTAGGTCTACTACACTTAGGGCCGATTTTCTCTAGGGTTTGATGAAAAGACCTTGCTGTAGCAACACCTTGCTTCATCAAACCCTCTAGTCTTGGTTTTATGATTTATCTTTCAACTAGCCTTTTTTTCCATTGAGTTAAGGAAGGAGGAAAGAGCACTGAGGCCTAGTTTACCTACACTAAGGTAAGCCTCTCTCCCCTAGGGTTTTGACTTTGGGGCCTTGCTCTAACAACACTCCAAATCCTTTCCTTATAGTCCTTTACCTACTTACATTTGCCTCCTTCAACTCTTGCATCTTCCAGTATTTGACTCCATTAACCCTAAGGCACTGATCTAAAGAAACCTCACGCGTCGAAGTGACCTTTATCACAAACAAATCTCAACACTTTGAATCAAACCCTAACCTAACTAACCTATTGTTGTTGTCACCCTTGGCTATTATATCATTTGTGCAAAAAACGTTTTACTTTATAAGCAAATTGAATGGTGATTAAAGGCATAGATTGAATGAAGTGTTGATTGGTTACATTGAATGCCATATTGTTCCAGTATTTATTGGTTAAGTGACAATTTTTCATTGCTATTTATAAACATTGACTTCATCAATATTTATTTCTAAAATTGCTTATATGTTCATCAGATAGTCATCCATTTATATGAAGTACTAACCCATTGAACTAGCTTGCATATATTGTTTGTTGTTGCTTTGTCTCAGCCAGGTATATATTTTGGGGTTTTACTTTATCATTGGTTGTTTAGCTAGGACTATCTTTTTAGTGGTGACTTGTGATGGGGGAATATATCCTTGTCTTTTAATCCTCTTTCCTTCTCAAAACCCTAGGTCATCGGGGACGTCTCCCCTGGGCCTCACCTCCCTAAAGAGAAAGAACCATCCCATTATGGTGACATTGGGCAGGAATGGTTCCTGTTACGCCAGTTTGGCCTTCAAACCTCAAGTCTTTTATCCTTACTACAAACTGTGCGATAACAACTCTCACGATGACCTGCTCTAATTTTAAGTCAGTAAAATTCCTCAGTTTATTCCTTCACTGTCATCCCTTTCTGTCTCAAATTCTGCATTCTCCGAAACAAATTAATTTGGCAATCTATGGGTATAAACTTGGCCTTCATCTTGGCGATCATCCTATCCCATTTTTTATTTTTTTCTTTCCTTTCCAACACCTATCAGCTTGTAGTTCGTGCCACCACAGTGTTGTATGCCCTTTAAGTCTAGTGACAACATGTTTGACTTTCTTATCTTCCTCGACATCCTCATAGTCAAAGTACTTGTCCAGAGCTCTAAACCAATCTAGCAGCTCTTCAACGTCTAAGTTTCCTTCATACATTGGGATGTCCATTTTTTCTCTGGCACCTATTCTTGCAACAACTCTGAATAAACATTCTTCTGTAGCATCTTCAGATACAACTTCTTCTCCAGCTCTAGCCTCATTTTCGCTTTCGGCTTCACTGACATCTCCAGCATCAACTATTCATTTCTTTGTTGTTTCCATAGCATCTAATCGAGCACGAATTTCTCTCATTTCCCTTTCCACAGCTCGATCAGGCATTGGTCTATCTTGATGTCTTCTGGGCAGCATTGTTTAAATGTGTTCCACGTAGAATTCAAATCAGAACATGCCTCTTGTCTTCCTCCTGCTTTCAAAAAACAATGATTGTAAGCTTTGATACCACCTGATGCAACACCCCTCCTCAGCAGGTTCTACATGACCTTCCAGTCTAAGGATTGTTCTAAATATCCTCCTTGATTCTAATTAACCCTTTGATTCCCCGCAGGAATCTCCAACACACACAAGTGTTTCCACATGTCCTTTTATGGAGTTAAGACTATGTGAATAAGCACTGAGTGCCAACTCTTACCCATGTGACCAGTTGATGTGACAATGACCTTTTCCGAAAACGTGTTTTGGGTTTCACCACTCCATGATCCCTGATGTGAGATCCTCTGACTCCTTTAATCTCTGAAACCCCAAAAAGGGTGAATAGATCTTTGACTCCCACTTAACTTTTCATGATGTGGCCCTTAACTATTGTTTGGGGCCCAAATGTTTGACACCTTGGTATTTTGCATATCGATGAATTTCAATGCCACAAATCCCTTCACATGATAGCCAAAATCACATTAAATCCTTGCTAGAGATCAATGGCTCTAAGATTCCAGTGAACTGACGGTCCTGATTCTATTAGGACTTCATGAATCGGGAGTTTAGAACTCTCGACTCCAAGTCACAACTTCTTCCACGCCCTGAATTCTGAAACGATGAAAACTCGAGCATGACATCAACGAATCTCGTTGACCCAGATCCAACGACCACTACTCCTCCTGAGCTTATGAGTGTTGAAAGGCACTCATCTTTAACCCTCCTACCGGTCTACAAGATCCAACGGTCTATGAAACTTCGACGATTCTCCCTCTGAGAATTTCAACTGTCCATTTAGACTTCTCAAAGACTCTTGCCCAACTACTTTGGCATCTTTCTTCCTGAGGTAATTTCATACCTCGTCCTTCCTTTAACTTCTCTCAATTCTCTATCCTTCCTGAGCTTGACCTTTGCTATGGATTCAACGCATAAAAAGGGTTCTTGTGTGCACTCCTTGCAACATTCGCAATAACCTTTGGTTACTTAAAGTCTCCAACCCTATGCACTTCCCTACAACAATAGTTCTTCAACCTTTCTCCTTGGTTGATGAAGTCTAAGACTTCAACCAGCCTGCGCACACCTTGCATGGCTCTGTGCTATGCCTGTACTTCTATGGGTATAATAACAACAATATCCCTCCTGATCTTTTCTAAGATAAAACTTAGAACTCGTCGATGCACTCCTTGTGAAATATCACTACACTCCTTGTAGGATTTCTCAGGAAGAGAAACAATTGAAACTTATACTTCTCCTCTCACAGACTTCATATATTCAACATGAAATCAAGAGCATACACAACATTGAAATAAAATACATAATAGAGACTGAAATCAATTGTAACATACCATTCAAAATATGTAGCAGAATTCATAAAACAAACACCATGAGATTGGATCAAAGCTTATTTATATTAATCCAAGTGCATTTGTACATGGTTTCTGTAGAAAAAGATAAGTGTTCATACTAACTCTACAATATTTTTTCTTCTACTATTCTATCTTCTTGTTCTACTACTCTACAACTTACAATTACTATGAGAATAATTCTTCTCCCTTTCAATACAATACATGTGAGGGAGCTTTCTAGATTTTTCCCTTCTACATATCTAGCTATCTAATCGAAATTAAAATCTACCTAACTTACATTCATTACAATTAAATGCCTCTATAACCGACAGATGAGAGCAACGCTCAAGATCTGTTTATAATCTCCAAAATATAAATGCAAATACATCCTTCTAGATATTACATTAAATGTTTTATCATTCAAATTCAAAACATTCTCAAAATGTGCGCTGGTGCATTTCTAGTTGTCCTTCTCTTTTTTGCTTGCTTTTCTGGATTTCTTACGATGCTCCTACATCACAAATAAATTGTACAGTGTAAGAATGAATTATTTTGGAAATTCCATTTTTCCGCTGTCTTGAATCTTCAGTACCTGCAAAAATAATTTAGTGTGTATTTTCCCTAGCATTTTGTCGGCTATGATACCATGTAAACGTGTTGAACCTACACATAATATATCTATCTAGGAATTGACATACACAATTGCAGAGAAAATATGAGAAAAGAGAAGTAGAAGAGAAAGAATGGAAGAATTCTCATTAACCAAATGAATGAATGATAATTTACACATGATATACTCTATATAACTCAACTAATGCACACTAGAGGAGAATTGAATTCCCCATAGTGGTGGTATAGAGTGATATAGACACACACCGGCAGTTACAGGAGTAAAGTTCCACCTAGTCTAGTCTCTCAGGCAGTTATGGGAGTGAACTCCCACCTAGTCTGAGTTAACTAGTCTCTTAGTCTTCAGTTAACTGACTAAAGCAGAGTGAAATGAGGAGGATATTAGGGAATCATGATTAATGAGCTAGTCTGGTGATGATCCCAAGGAAAATGTGCATTATCTGGTGATGATCCCAATGCTGCATTGCGATAATCCTAATGTGGCATCTAGACTCCATTCAATTGATCAAACTAAAGTGTCAACTGAAGAGAATATTCTCTTGGAGGAATATTCTTCCTAAAATATAGGAGACTGAATAATGACTAATAAATATAGGGAAAATTATCAAGTTGGATATCGGTGGCCACCCACCTTTTCCAATTGGCTCAAAAATGTTTTCTAGCAATTTTGGTAATTTACTAGTTTTAGTAGTTTTTAACTTTCGGGGCCATTTTGAGGGCCTAAATGAAGGTTTTTCAGGATATATATTCTCAATCATAGATAAACTATTTTATTGAGCCCCCAAAATGAATCTCCTCGATGATACCTTTCCAACGAGATATTGTGTGCCCCAAATGGAGATCGTATGCCAAAGTTACGCCCTCGGGAGGTTGATACACCAAACTACCCAAAATGGGGTTCACAAAATTGTTGTCTTTTCATCTTTCGGTGTTAAGGTTTTGTATTTTATTTATGATAAAAATTCCTTTGGAGCCTCATTGTAAAATCATCTTCTTTTGAATGCGAGTAGCAGACACATATCTTCTCAGAGATAAGCTGCCACCATTCTAGGGAGTCTTTCACTCTGTATTTTTACAGTCTTTGTATATTTTTGCTCATTAATAGAAAATTGTGTATTACTATATATATGTGTTTATGGTTGCATATATGATACATTTCTATATATTATTGGATATCCAATATATCTTTGTACATTTCTTTATTATATCTCCACTCTCATTTCATGCTAAAAATAATCTGGATCAGTGGTATCAGAGCAGGTCGCTCTTGACGTTTTTCAGTGCATGTCCCTGACGAGGTCCATATAGAAATTTGGGTCTCAATCTTGTCTCTCTTGAATACAATCTCTCTCTCACCTCCAAGAAACCCTCCATGGCAAAAGAAAAGAAAAACAATAGAGTAGACGATTCTATTAATCTATTGTTTAAGCAAGCTCTCACGTGATAGAGGGATGAAATGATGGATAATTTTTCCCACGTCGTTCAACACCTGCCAATAAAAATAGGTGTGTCTTCATCAAACAACCACTTTGGAAGAACCTCTCCTTTCAAGGTACAAGTTAATTTTGATATTCCCATATTTGAAGGACAGATAGATGTCGATGCCTTAGAAAAATGGTTAAATTTGCTAGAAGGTTATTTCTTTGTTCATAATATCTCCGACAGGGAAAATATCACCTTCACACTCCTTAAGGATCTCACCCATGTCAAACATTGGTGGGAAAATTACTGGGAGCAAATTTCCACAAAGGATTATGGAATATATGGGGTCGATCCCACTAGGCATTTTTTTTGTGGATGCAGTAAAGGAACAATATTACCCTGTTGGAAACTATGAGGACCAATACATGAGATGGACCACATTGAAGAAATAAAGGGGCCAAGCAGGTCCAGAGTTCACCAATACCTTCCATACCTTGCGCACCAATCTAGGTATCAAAGACTCTAAATGACATTTGGTTCTAAAATACTGTGGGGATCTACATAGATACATCCAAACTGAAATGGATTTTATAGACATCTCATCACTCGGTTCTGCTTATTGATATGTTGTTAAAATCGAGTAGAAGTTGAAGCAATAGAAAAAATGGGAGTTTGGGTCTGCAAATCCACAAAAACCAATGTATGATAAAGATGGCCCTAACAAACAACATTCTAAAAACCGGTCCAAGCCACAGGAAAAGAAGGGTCACAGAAATACTAAGAAGGACACTGGAAAATGGTGTGATTTCCACAAAATCCCCTTGCACAAGACCAATGAATGTCACTCAAAATAGTCATTGGTGTCTGAGATAAAAGACAAGGAGTCCAACCCTGATTTAGAATTTGATTTTGAAAATACTGATAGAAGACAGATCATCAACACAGACCCCACTGCTATTGTCACGACCGCAAAAATTTAGCTAGAAGAACCAACATATTCTGAAGAGGGGGAGCACATTATTCATTCATAGATGTGGATGAAGGGAACCCCACTATATTTTATTGTTGATAGATGAATCCATAAGAACCTCATGTCAGCAAAGTTCATCAAACAATTGCGATTACTGATAACACCACACCTGCAGCCATACAACATTGGGTGGCTTCGCCAGGGACAATATCTTCATGTCAGCTGTTACTGTTGATTGTCATACAACATCCAACCCTTCAAGGGAGAGCTATTAGGTGATATTTTCCCCTTGGATATCTGTGATGTTCTCTTGGGCCATCAATATATGTGGAAGTGCCATGCTATTTATGAGTCTCGACCCCGTAGTGTCATTGTTACTCTGGGGGGTCATCTCTATAGGATACTAGAGGTAATTTTGACTATTTTCCCACCTAAAAAGTGTCGCAAGGTAGTATCTCATACTACAAAATTCAGCTTCTTCACAGTCTTTTCAAAGCGTGAATAGAAGAACACCACAACAGCCTCAGTCCAAGCACCTTCTATGCAACAGAAGTAGGTCGAAAAGATTGCAACAAAGTGTAAATATTCCTTCCAAACATAGGCATCTCATGTAGCCATACTAGTTAAAAAGGTCTAACCCTTCTAGCCACAGGTTCGCGACAACCTTCAACAAGCGAAGCAATGCAACTTCTCCAACAAGGAAAACAACTCATTAAGATGAAGATTCAACAAATGCTTTTCCCTCTCGCCTGTGCACTCAATGCAATAGATACCATTACTTCCTAAGGAAGGAGGATTGATCCAGGTGGATATCGGTGGCCACCCACCTTTTCCAACTAGCTCAAAACAATTTTCTGGAAATTTTGTTAATTTACTTTTTTTAGCAGTTTTTTACTTCCCAAACCATTTTGACGGCCTAAATGAAGGTTTTTCAGGATAGATATTCTCAATTATATCCAAAGGCTCCAATTTATCCCCCAAAATGAATCTCCTTGGTGGTTCCTTTCCAACGAGCTATCATGCACCCCAAACAGAGATCGTATGCCAAAGTTACACCCTCGGAAAGTTGATACACCAAACTACCTAAAATGGGGTCCACAAAACTGTTGGATTTTTATCTTCCGGGTTTAGGGTTTTGGATTTTCTTTACGATAAAAAGGGTTTTTGAGCCTCATTGTAAAATCATGTTCTGAATGCGAGTAGCAGACACATCTCTTCTCAAAGATAAGCCACCACCATTCTAGCGAGTCTTTCACTCTGTAGTTTTATAGTCTTTGTACATTTTCTCTCATTAATAGAAAATTGTTTATTACTATATATCTGTGTTTATTGTTTCATCTCTAATACATTTCAATTGTATTATTAGATATCCAAGATATCTCTATACATTTCTTTATTATATATCCACTCTCATTCCGTGCTGAAAATAATCCAGATCAGAAAACTTTAGGAAAAATAAATCCTAGGTTTGTGTGAAGTATCTCTAAGAATCCACCCACTCATTCCAGCCCCTTCTCACGTGTTCCTGTGATGTTGTATTTCATCAATAACTAGTACATTCATTGTGAGAATTTATTAGTTTCTTTGTTTTGATTCCTAGATTTTCTAGCGTGTGTTGTTTGCTTTCTTGGTGGACCTTACGGTTGAGTCTGTATCTATGGTGTCGGTTCATGGGAATACCAACAAAGGAATCCCTTTTCCAAGGATGCCATTTGTTTCTCCTTCGGTGGGACACATTGGTCCACCTTACATCGCCAGTTTGAATTTTCCTAGTCTCACAATTGGGTTATCGGTTTGGTTATTTTCCACTCTAGTGAATGTCAATGCTTCTGACGCTTCATATGTAAAAAATCCACCTTGAGATCCTAAACCTCATGTCAATCCTCCACCTTCTTCTCCCTTAGGGTCTCCTTCTCATTCTTCCTCTTCGCCTAGTAAAATATCTATAGTTAGTAACTAGGTGGATAATAAGAAGAAGATATAGAGGAGGAAGAAGAAGAACACTAAGAAAGAGGAAAATATTCCAAACATTGCAGGATGTCTTGGAAGAAATCAACCAGCCTCTGGTCATCATGCTTGGAGTGTTCATGGTGTCGTCAAGTCTAAAAAGAAAACTCACAAGACAAAATTCCCTTGCAAGATTTGCAAGGGTGATCACCTTCTCAAGGATTTCCCTAGTATTCCCAAGGTCATAGAAGTGTGGTCTCAGGCTTCTTCTCAATCCACGTCATTAGCTACTGCAGATCATGTTGGTGACAACCCATCAACTAGTAATCTGGTTGGAAATAAGAAGGGTAATGTCAAATTTCCTTGCTTGTTATGTAAGGAGATGCACCGCACCTACCTTTGTCCCTGTATGGATGAAGCTTCATTTTTTTTTTTAAATATTGTTGATGTTCAACAACAACTTCCAACATGTTACTATAAACTCTCTCCCAACCCTCCATTAGTTGATGAACTAGTCAATTTGGTTCCTTCCTCTATTATTCTAGTTTATCAAGTGGTCAATTTGGTTTCATCCTTTGTTGACCCAGTTGATAAAGTGGTCGATTTGATTTTTTCATCAGTCAATACCCCAATGATCAATATGAATACCTCCTCAGTTGATTTGGTCCATCAAGTGGTCAATTTGATATCCTCATCAGTCGATCCCACTCCTCCTTTGAAGAGTGAGGATGTATCTCAGGTCTTTATTGTCACTGCAGATTCCTCTGGCCAAGGGGGCATTCCACCCGTTCCAACGACACCCCCTCCAAGAAATGTGATTACCATTGATTGGAATGCTCTAATAGAACTTCATCTTCCTTCTTACGCAACTTTATAAATTTCTATCAAATTTTGTGGTAGGCATATTCCTAACACAGTAATAGATGAAGGATCCTTTCTTGGAATCTTATCATTGAATTCTTGGAAAGCTCTTGGTTGACCTCAACTTGCGCCAGTGATTCAGAATCTGTTGGCTTTTAACAAAAGGGTTAGTAAATATTTAGGGATCCTTCTTAGTTTCCTGCTACTTTGGGGGGAAAATGGTCTAAATTGATGTGATGGTTGTCCATGACCCCTTGGACTTTAATTTTCTCCTCGAGAGAGACTATGTTTATGCCATGAAATATTTTGTGTCCACACTCTTTAGAGTGATTTGTTTTCCTCATAATGAACACATAGTGACCATTGATCAACTTTCATTCATTGGGTCATATGATGGTCAACCATTAGTATTCCCTGAATTGTCCTTATATGAGAATGTTATCTGCCCCGCCGTAGGTCAATTATGTGGCAAACTGTCCGATGCATTCAACTCTAAATGAGAAGGAATCTCTGCCTTATTCTAAATTAGATCTAGTAGTTGATATGGAGATATCTTTGATAGGTATTTTAGAGCATGATATCCCTACCCCTATCACACCCCTCGACATGTATTCCTTCCATATTGTTGTTCTTCTGTATCGTGAAGATCTCTTGGAAGCCAAGATCAAGGTTTGTCCCTTGACATGTATTCCTTTCAGAGTATTATCTTATTGGAAGTCATGATCAAGATGAAAACAAAAAGCATGGTTCCCATTTTTGTGTTAAGATCGTTAAAAAATGAAACAAAGGACTGGGGATCCAACCCAACAACAAACATAGTTATTTTCCTGTGCCAAGCTCATTAAAAAATGAAATAGAACCTTATGACCATAATTATTTTCCTATGTCAAGCTCGTTAAAAAATGAAACAACTGCTTCCCCCATTGAGTCAAGTCTTCCATTACAACTCGTAGTTGAACATTCATTTTATCCACCTTGGTCAGTTGATCATTTTTCTTCCTCCCTCTCTGATGAACATTTTTTCTATTAGTAACCAGAGGTCTATTGGGTACAAAAATCGATGATAGGAGAAGAATTAGTGGATGAATCGAATGATCCAAGGGATCAAATTTTGCTCAAAATTCAAAGTGCTCAGAATTTCTTCAAATTGAACGGTAGTGTAGGCCTCGTCGTCACAATCCCAACCCAACTTGTTTGGGATCAAACGGACATCGACAGAGAGAGATATCGCATTCTGTTCAAAACGACAAATAGGCAAAAAAAGGGATGTTGACTGTACAGCCCGTACAGTTCGTATAGATGCTGACGTGGCAGGATGTATGACATGTGGTAGGCCGTACAACACATGGTAAGAAGTTGTGTGGACAATTGGCATATGATGTGGCTTGTTTGTAGTGAATGGGAAATCAACACATGGCCCAATCAATGGCTGCCATGTGTCATTCTGCCATTGGTTTAAAATTATGTTGTTGGCCCGAGTCGACCCCACGACCTCTGGGCAGGGGAAGAGACTTGGGAAGGGCTTCCCAACTGGCACGCCACCGTATGTTCCTTTTTATATATATGGTGAACATTATATTTAAATTGAAATGTGTTGAATGTTGGGGTTCGGACCGGCCCCGGCCCCTGGTCCCGTGTGTATACAATGTAACCACGTTACTATATGCATGCCCTTCGATTGTTTATCATATAGCCTTTTTATATGAGCCCCTGGTCGCACGACCATATCCATATGACCATACAGTGGGTACAATGACCACTGTTGGCGCACATGCACGGTTTTGTATTTGGTTTGAATGGTTATAGCTCGTCGCCACTTGTCCATTATACATTCGCTCTTTGAACTTTGGCCCTTTTCGGGTGAGCGCGTGGTCACATGGTGACCTTTGTGACCATAGCCTTGGCAATTAGGGGCTAGGCATGCCCATAACCGTCCTATAGCTCACACCGATTGTGCGGTTGCGCCCAGTGCTAGTTTTTTCCACATAAATGCATGTGGGGGCTAGGTTGAGCCAAGAAGGGTGCATTTTGGCGATCCAGAGACAACAAGTTTGAAGGGGAACTTCCAGGAAGCCTATCTTCTTCAATTTTTGTCCAAACGAGGTGTCGATAAAGCCCATCTAGGGGATTTTGGACATTCTGAAGCCATTGGAGCCATCTATTTGGCATTTTGAACATTGTAAAGCACATTTTTGAGCACTTTGAGAAAATAATACAAAAGATCCATTTGAAGCTGGACCAGGAGATGTAGCCCAAGAGAGGGGTGAACTCCTTTATCATTTGTTGTGTTATGTGTTTTTTGTTCACTATTTATTGTTGTTGTTTATATGCATCTTGAATGAGTAAATTCTATTAAATTTGTGTTGCAAAATTGATCCATTTTCATTTTAACACATGAACTAAATCTTGCAAATAATTTCAAGAATACAAGTCTTCTTCATTTTTAGATCAAGTTGGTATGAGAGCATAGGTTTTTGAAGACTTGATTATTTGCAAGTGTTTTGTTTTCTGATGCTCACAAGGTTGAAACTCACAAGAGGAGAAGGTCAACTTGTAGAGCCAAGTTCTCATCCTTCAAGGAGGAAGCTTATATCATCACCACAA
>SNQJ01S0053959.1:122945-138926 GCA_010110895.2 Picea sitchensis
TGTACAAGCAAGGATTGCTTGAGGAGTTTTATCCTTCCATAAGGATTAATATATGGTGTTACCCTACCTCAAGGGTTTTGGATATTTCTTGTGTTCATGTTATGGTGAATGGTTTATGGTTTAATCTTGTTTATTTCTGAAGTATATTTACAGATCTGATATAGGTACTTAACAGAGATTATGGAAATTTAGAAAAGGAAGGGAGGGACTTTGCGATTTCAAACCACAAGAAGCATGACTAGAAGTTTAAATACACAATAGGATGAAAAAACATAATTCAAGAAAAGGAGACGAATGAGCTCAAAGAATTAGACAAAGAACAACATAGCAACATTCAAATGAAGGAAATTCATAGGAATTTCAGTGAAAATCCCATGAGTCCTTCACCAAGTCTAGGAAACAAGGGAAGGTTGTCAAATCTTGATGAATATGCAACTATGAGTTTTGATGAGTTTATGTCTGAGGAAACTACGGTTTACATAGCCATTAAAATTGAGAAAGAAACAGTTCCATATTCGGTGCCTTCATCCTCAAAGCTATTGAAATGAGTTAGTAAACTAAAGAAGCTAAAATAAGAGATCTAGGAGCTATAATTACTCAATAAACATATCAAAATTGAGAATAAAACATTGAAGACTAATATTTCTAGGCTATAGAGGGAAAATATATAGCTTGAAGCAAAAAATAAATTGTTAATCAAGAAAGCTAGAAAATGGTACACCCATGGCCAACAAGTTAAAATTAGAAATTGAAGACTGAATATTAAAATCAATGAAGCTAAGAGGAAGATCTAGGGTTCATCATCTAGTATGGATATTTAATAGACCCCATAGAAAGGGTTTAAGAGCTCGAGATCAACAATTTTGAATTTTTTGAAGATTTCAAGAAAGGAGTAAATTTTTTAGGAGCAAAGAATTTTGTTGCATGTGGACATGCAACATATTCCATGTGAGGGAGATGTTAGGTCATCGAATCAAATTCTTTTTGTCACTTCCATGCTTAAATTGTTTTCTTAATCTATGCCTCTGAACTCTCTTACACTCTATTATCACCTCTTTTTCCATGGTTATTCCCCTAGCTATAGGATATGTATATCGAAGGACACATTCAAGGTAATTTTTTCTACTCTTGCATGTTTTCACCTTTCCTTATGTAAATTAGTATGAAATTCATTATATTAATAAGTATCTAAAGAATCACAGATTCTATAGCAACTTTATATTTTCGTAGCAATTGAACATTCTGTAGAGGAATAAAAACATTTCATGGTTGCGTGCATCCCAGGGATAAATCATGACTTGGACGAGGTTTGAAATCATCACTAGATGGTTTCTTACCTGTCAACTGAGAATCTAAGTTAGCAAGGCCAACCTGGGAGGAAGGTAAAACTTCAGGTCAACGTGGAATATAGTGGCAGAGCATCCAAGATGATTCAACGCCAAATCATCCATCGGCAAAATTGAGTAGGATAATTTCATGCATCATTGTCATGAAATCCTCTCTTCATGGGTCATCGAAGATATCTCTTCTAGCCACGATTATATCAGATCTTATTTGTAAAATACACATGATTTGTTTTCTATATAAATATGTCATAGAGATCCATAGGTTTAATATTTAAAACATATCATTGTAATTTATAAATACTCCATCTTAAGATCCTATGAGGGACAATATAATATGATATATAATTATTGTGATGTTACTCTATTGATTATGAATTAATACAAATTATGGTTGAGTGTCCAATCTTATGCATTGTTAGTTTTAATTCATAGTTTATTTCAGTAGCGTTTCTTAGCAGTGTCAACCAAACTAGGAGGCCCCCTGTTTGAGGTATACGTTGCTTCAATTTTAATTAGATTTATTTTGATTTAGAAACATTGTGATTTTCATTACTGTAATTCATTTCTCATAAGCTTTCAATTTAATTTATGAACTCTATTTTTAAATACTGCAGAAATACTAGTGTGCAAAATTGTTAATTGAATAAAGATTATCCCATTTTGACTACATAAACCTTCATTGCACCTAATGATTGAAATATTGTAACAACATTGCAAATGATAGTTCAATAGGTTAATAGATTCAAGTTCCTAGAATCATTTTTGTAGCTTTACATTAGTTACATTTATGTAGTATTGCATTTACTATGTTTCTATAGCAGTGCAGTAATTTTGTTTCCATAGAAAAACAATGAGTAGTTTGTATTGCATAGTGTTAATTTCGAAATATGACATAAACTAAATCCTGCATATATAGTGTATTCACTTCCTCATCTTATGAATCTTGGAGTGATGAATTTAATGTACCAGAGTTCAATCAATTGAAATGACTGACAAGAACAAGTTTGTTCTTCATATGTACTATGACGAGCAGGGGGTGTGTAATCTCCCTACATCAGGTGGTATCCGAGCAAGGTTCAACTCTGGTGGAAAAATGTAAAAGGTTATTAGGGTAAGTTTCATCTCTCGAATGGATTAATATTCAAAGGTATCAAGTTAGTTTTATCTTTGGGATGAAAGAAGTTGCAAGGGTGTGAGACTGGTTATGGTCCTAAGGATTAGTTGCACTCCCAAGGATTGGTTTCCTAATAGTGTCCCTATGTAACCATGGTATCAAGAAGACCTAGGAGAATGTTGTTTCATATTGTGTTTTTGAAATAAGAGTGATGGGAGGCGGTTCTAGAGAAAAGGATTTTGAAGGGTAGTCTGGATAAGGGCTACAAAACAACTCTCACAGATTTCTCCATAAAAATGAGCAGGCTGAGGAGGTGCAGGAATCGAGAGTGAGATGAAATGGAGATGATGGAGTGGTAGAAGGTATTAGAGTTAAGTTGTTAAATGAGAAAAGATTGAAGCTACAAGAAGAAGAAGAAATCCAAGAAAAAAAAGTTGCATGAAGCAAATTCCAGAAGGTTGTTGGCGAGAAGGAAGATAGTCTTTGAGATAAATGGTTGCTAGAGATAAATGGTAGTTGTGGTGGCAGTTATCCATGACTATTCTCTTGAGATAAAAGAGATATCCTGGGTCAAGAGAGGATTCATGAGATGGAATTTGTGGTGGTGATTATTCATGATTGTTATCTTTAGATGAAATCATAATCACTAGAAATGAGCTTGTAATGTGTGATTTTTGACAACAGGAGTAGGTTTCTAGAGAAAATGTAGTTAGAAGGTTTCATGGATTGGAGACTGCGATCATATATTTTGAGAAACATGTTGGTAGTAGTGAGTGAATTTTTGTCGAATTGTGGCTGGATATTTACAGTGGACCTAAATCCAAAATAAATGAGGATGAACAAAGATGAAAAAAATTATAGTACTGAAAAATAGAGGCATATGTGGTTGTGTCAGATGTAATGAATAAAAGGAGGAAGTGAAGATGTAATTCTTGTTTTCCCTTAATATGTTACCTTCTTTCTTGTAGGAAGAAGGAAAATTTGTGGTTGTAGATTGAAGTGAATGTACTTGGCTGAGAAGAGGATGGAATAGAAGGAATTTGTAGAGATTACAACAATTATAGAATCATAGCGGTTGCAAATGATGAATACGTCCAATGAGAATTCCCAAGTAGAAGATTAAGCTGTGAAGATAAGGGACATAGGAGAAAGCATGAATGAAGATGTTGAGTTGAGTATGGATGAAGTTACAATATTGAATATAAGGAATATTATGAAGATGTTGTTGACAGAGACACAAAGAATATTTCAAATATTCTAAGGAACAAGACATGTTGCAGAGGAATGTTAGAAGGTTTGAATATTGTTGAGGATCAAGTGTTGAATTCTTGCGTGAATAATAAGTCTCTTGAAGGTATGTCTCTGATAATTTGTCAAGAAAGTGAATATGTTGATAGAATCATTGTCTAAGGAAATATACATGTGGTTATGGATTGAGTCAAGGGAGGTGTAACATGGGAGCATGTGACTCCATGTTGTGTGACTTTGAGCATGATTGGATGGCTACATCGAAGGAACTTTGTACACTACATGAAAAATGGCAGTGGGATGTCCTAGATGGTAAGTGACTTAGATCGAGTTGTGCATGTGATACATGAATTAGGATCACTTGGATAGTTCTTATGGTGATGGTGGAAGAGAGAAAGAGAGGGTATCAATATCAGAAGGTGAGTTGCATCAGGAATGGGATGGAAATTCAAAATCTCCATGATGAGAGTATTATTGTGTTATTGCAAGTGGATGTGCAACAATGGAAAACAATGAGTTGGAAGAAATAATGTGCAATAGAAGAATATTTCTTGTAGATTGCAATGTATGGAAATAAGCACTGGAGAGTTAGGAGTGAAACAATGATGATAGTTGCATTGGGAAGATGTATATGTGAATGGTTTAACTCTAAAGCATGAGGGCATGCTGATGCAGTGTCGCACCCGTAGGCATGCCTGCTCACATGATCTTCTCTTCCTTTCGGCCCGAAGAATCTTAATGCTCTTCTACTTCCCTATCGGGAAATCTACACCCACAGATCTCTTCACGCGATTCCTCCTCTCTTTACTTATCGGGGAATCGGTACTCATGACTTCGCGAGTCCAGTGGTCGAATGCTACACTCTCAAATTCCCGAGACCTGATGTCAGTCAACGCTGACCTTCCTTTGCCCTGTCGGACCTTCTCCTATCGCGATTTTTTCCACTCGCGATGTCGAACAACTCGCTTTACCGACTCTGATGCTCGATATGTCGAAACTTCGACACACGCGTGAGTTGACCATTTAATTGCCGATTCACTCCCTTGGCACTTCGAGGTTCACGGTATCACGAATCCTAATGCTATGAGTTTGGGACTTCTTGCCATGAAACTCCGATGACTCGTGCCACCTGTCCTCCACTAACTTCCTGTGGCCCCACACTGTTTACGCAAACGTCCGGGATATCACGTATCACAATATCGCGATTCCTGTTACCAAATATTTGACTCTTCTCTCACGAAATCCCGATAGGCGATTCCACGAGTGATCCAATGGTCCTGCTAGCTTGGATCAACGGCTCTGCCCCTCTTGAGCTTTCAACCTCTTGGGAATACGTCGTTGTATCTCCCCTACACCTTTGTGAGATTTGACGATCCACGGGATGTCGCAAATTCTCCTCGAAGGATTCCGACCATCCGTTCCTTCCTGATGAATTTTGCGAAATGAACCAAGTACTTACTTCACAAAGACTTGTTCACCTGCGCACAAACTTGCGATGGCTGCTTAACCTTCAAGGCGTAACTTACCTTGCACTATCCTTCTACAACTCAAAGACCTTATTCCTCCTGAGCTTTCTCATGACTTTAAGTCTTCAGGAAAACTCTTGCACGTACTCCTTGCGGTAAACCTTAAACAACATATAAGTGTTGAAGTTCCTCGACTCTGCGCACACCTGCAGCAGTAGTCCTTCGATACTTCACTTAGGTTCACAACCCTGAGAACTTTTACCTGGCCTGCACACTCCTTGCACGACTCCTGTACCCAACTGCACCTTCTGGATGAATGAGAACAAAAGCTATCTCTATCTGAACCCTCTGTCAATGCACTCCTTGCGGACACTTCAGCTTCACTCCTTGCAGGAATCCACTGGCTCAAATAGAGAAACAATTGAAACTCATTCCTTCACCCTTTCAGGCTTCAATTCAAACATGAATTCATATACACAGCACATAAAAGCAAATGTGTGACTGAAAGCAACCATTCATGAGCACATCAACATCAATACACAGAGGACAGACACAAAAACCATGAATTTGAATCAATCTCTTCTATTAATTCAAGTATCTATACATGGGTGTTCTTACATGACTCTCTGCATGCTCTTGCTCTAATGCTCTAGAATTCTCTATATACAAATGCACAATGAGGGTGTCTATATCCCGTTTCCCTCTTGTGCTCTAAAGCTATCAAATCTAAAATTAAATTTCTATCTACTTGCATTAACTATTTTAAGTGCCGTCTATCTACTAAGGACAATAGATATCCTCTCAAGGTCCATTTACAATATACAAAGTGCGCTTCATATTAATGGTTCATTTAAGATCACACAACAATTCTAAAGTTTTTTCAAAATTTGTGTTGGCTTGTCCAGCTGTCTTCCACTTCCTCGCTGGCTCTCTTGATGTGTTGGCAATGCTCCTGCATCATACTCCCTTGCTTGGAAACTTTCATGGGCTCTTGTCCATGAGCTCTACTATGATCTGTCCAATGCTGCTGTATTTTTTCTTTAGTCTCCCCAGCTAGCACTTTCAACTAGATGGTTCTTCCATATGACCAGATACTTCCAGAGATGGTTCTTCCATTTGACCAGATACTCAAAGTATTCTTTCCTTCTGGTCTTTTTACTCATTCTCTTATCTAGTATGCACTCCATGCGTGGCTTATCTACAACTAGCATCTGCTTCATCCACTGGATCACTGGCTGCTTAGTTCCAGTCTCTGCTTCTCCAGCCCTGTATGGGTACAAATTTGAGACATTGAATATCAGAGAAATTTCGATCCCATCGGGTAATTCAATCTCATAAGCATTCACCCCAAACATCTTCAAGACCTTACATGGCCCGATTTTCTTCATCTTCAACTTATTATATGTTCCTCTCAGGAACCTTTCCCTTCTCAAATGTTCCAGAACCAAATCACCAATCTCAAACTGAAGGTGTCTCCAATGTTGATCGGCTCTTCGCTTGTACTCCTGACTTGATCTCAGCAGTCGCTCCTTCACCTGACTGTGAATTTATTTCATCTCTTCTGTGAATTCCTCTACACTAGCGCTGCTAGTCGCAGTTTTCTCCGAATCCCTTAGTTTAGAAACTCCCCTCGGCTGCATACCATAAACAACTTGAAATGGACTTTGCCCTGTGCTCCAATTCACTGAATCGTTATATGTAAAATCTGTCTGTGGTAATATATTGTCCCACTGGCTGTGGTGTTCTACCACCAAGCTTCTCAACAAGTCTCCCAGACTTCTGTTGACCACTTCTGTCTGTCCATCCATCTGAGGATGATACAATGAACTAAATAACAGGTTAGTTCCCAGCTTCTTCCATAAGGTCCTCCAAAAATGCCCTATGAATTTGGTGTCTCTATCCGAAACTATACTTCTCGGCAAACCATGAAGTCGAATGACCTCTTTGAAAAACAGAATAGCAATGTGAGTTGCATCACTGGTCCTCTGGCATGGAATGAAGTGTGCCATTTTGGAAAATCTATCCACCACCACAAAGATTGAATGAACACCACTTTGTTTTCTTGGCAACCCCAATACAAAATCCATGCTAATCGCATCCCACGGCCTCTCTGGTATGGGTAATGGTTGATAGAATACCGCATTCTGCTTCCTCCCCTTCGAATGTTGGAAAACTCTACATCTGTCTACAAATCTCTTGAAATCTACTCACATTCCTAGCCAAAAATATGACTCATTCAATTTTGCAAACGTCTTGTCATGGCCAAAATGTCCTGCTAATCCTCCACTGTGTTTCTCCTTCAGCAAGTTCTCCCTCATGGAGCATTTCGGAATACACAACTGATTGCCTCTGAACAACAATCCTTCCTGGATCATATAGTCTATCCAAGGGCTTCTATCTCTGAGAACTGGATTGTCAGCTGCTTCATATGCTTCTCCAAAATCCTGATCATCAGCATACATGTTCCTGAGATCATCAAAACCTAACGTTTTGACTCTGAACTCCTGCAACAGCAAACACTTCCTGCTCAAAGCATCAACAACTTTGTTAGTAGTACCAGAAATATGCTTAATCACAAAAGTGAAATTCTGCATATAGTCAACCCATTTGACATGTTTCTGATTCAACTTCTCCTGTTGAGTCACAAACTGCAATGCATGATTGTCACTATACAAAACAAATTCTTTCGGGATCGAGTAATGCCTCCATTTCTTCAACGCCTGTATGATAGCATAGAATTCTTTATCATACGTGGAGTATTTCAATTTTGCTTCATTCAACTTCTTGCCGAAGTACATGATTGGCATGTCTTCTTGACTTAAGACTGCCTCGATTGCAAACCCACTTGCATCACATTTCACCTGAAATGTCTTCAGGAAATCTGACAACACCAACACTGGTTGTTCCGTGATCTTCCGCTTCAACAAATTGAAACTCCTTTCAGCCTCTGCTGTCCAGTGGAAAGACTTATACCGCTTCTTCACTGTATCCATCATTGCTGTGCTAATCCCACTGAAATTCCTGATGAACTTTTGGTAGAAACTAGCCAATCCATGAAAACTTCTCACCTCAAAGATATCTCCTCTCTGTTCATTATGCTGCCCCCTCTGTTCAACATATGGGCCCCGCTATGAGGTTCCACCTCTCTCTGTATGAGTCTGAGGTTTCTTCCATTCCTCCTTGGGCTTCTGGTATTTGTCCTGGGCAACTACTTTGCCTCTGGGTTGACTTCTGCCTCGGCCCCTTTGAATCTGTTTTTGGCTCAGCTTCTCTTCAGCTTTCAGAGCCATCTGATAAGCATCTTCCACCGTTCGGATGGTTACCATGCTCATCTCATCATGGATATCATATCTCAGGCCATTCATGTATCTGGAAACTTTTTCATCATCACTTTCCCGATGACCTGCCCTGATGTTCATTCGATAGAATTCCTCAGTGTATTCTTTCACTGTCATCAACTTCTATCTCAAGTTCTGCATTCTCCTGAACAGAGTAATTTGATAATCCCTGAGGATGAATTTTGCCTTCATCTTTGCGATCATCCTGTCCCAGCTCTTAATCTTCTGCTTTCCCTTGTAGCGTCTGCCAGCTTGTAGTTCATCCCACCACAATGTTGCGTGTCCTTTCAAGCATGTGACAACATGCTTGATTTTCTTGTCCTCTTCGACATCTTCATAATCGAAGTATGTATCTAGAACTCTAATCCAATCTAGAAGCTCCTCTACATCCAAGTTTCCCTCATAAATTGGAATGTCCATCTTCGCTCTTGCACCCATCCTGGCGATAGCTATGATCAAATGCTCGTTTGATGCATCTTTGGCTGCAACTTCCTCCTCGCGTTCAACCTCAATCTCGCTTTTGGAATCACTAAGATCCCATGCACTGGCTGTGCATCTTTGCGTTGTTTCCATGTCTTCGAGTCTTGCTTGGAGATCACACATCTGTCTCTCCATTTCTGGATTTTCCATCTGCCTACCTCTCCTTCTCTACACCTCCCTATCCTCTGGATTAGGTGACTGTCTTTCTCTCCTTGGCGGCATGGTGAATTCTCTTCTCCGCTACAGAAAGCAAAGAACCTTTCTGGGCTCTGATACCAAACTGACATTGTGTATCAGAGTACTCCTTACCTCTTATGCCTTACTCACTTGAAATATATAGACAAGAATCTAAAGCTCTGATACCAAACTGACGCAGTGTCACACCCGCAGGCACGCCTGCTCACATGATCTTCTCTTCCTTTCGGCCTGAAGAATCTTAATGCTCTTCTACTTCTCTATAGGGAAATCTGCACCCACAGATCTCTTCACGTGATTCCCCCTCTCTTTACTTATCAGAGAATCCGTACTCGCGACTTCGTGAGTCCAATGGTCGAGCGTTGCACTCTCAAATTCCCGAGACCCGATGTCAGTCAACGCTGACCTTCCTTTTCCCTGTCGGACCTTCTCCTATCATGATTTTCGCCACTCGTGACATCGAACAACTTGCTTCACCAACTCTGATGCCTGATATGCCGAAACTCCGACACACACGCTAGTTGACCATTCAATCGCCAATTCACTCCCTCGGCACTTCAGGGTTCGCGGTATCACGAATCCTAATGCTATGAGTTCGGGACTTCTCGCCACAAAACTCCGATGACTCGTGCCACCTGTCCTCCACTAACTTCCTGTGCCCCACACTATTTACGCAACCATCTGAGATATCACATATCGCAATATCGCAATTCCCGTTACCAAATCTTCGACTCTTCTCTCACGAAATCTCGATAGGCGATTCCACGAGTGATCCAACGGTCCCGCTGGCTTGGATCAATGGCTTTGCCCCTCCTGAGCTTTCAACCTCTCGGGAATACGTCGATGTATCTCCCCTGCACCTTTGTGATATTTGACGATCCACGGGATGTCTCGAATTCTCCTCAGAGGATTCCGACCGTCTGTTCCTTCCTGATGAATTTTGTGAAATGAACCAAGTACTTACTTCACAAAGACTTGTTCACCTACGCACAAACTTGCGACGCCTGCTTAACCTTAAAGGCATAGCTTACCTTGCACTATCCTTCTACAACTCAAAGGCCTTATCCCTCTTGAGCTTTCTCACGAATTTAAGTCTTCAGGAAAACTCTTGCACGCACTCCTTGCAGAAAACCTTCAACAACGTCTAAGTGTTGAAGTTCCTCGACTCTGCGCACACCTATAGTAGCAATCCTTCGATACTTCACTCAGGTTCGCAACCCTGAGAAATTTTACCCGGCCTGCGCACTCATTGCACGGCTCCTGTACCCAACTGCACCTTCTGGATGAATGAGAACAAAAGCTATCTCTATCTGAACCCTCTGTCAATGCACTCCTTGCAGACACTTCAGTTGCACTCCTTGCAGGAATCCACTGGCTCAAATAGAGAAACAATTGAAACTCATTCCTTCACCCTTTCAAGTTTCAATTCAAACAATAAATCATATACACCGCACATAAAAGAAAATATGTGACTGAAAGCAACCATTCATGAGCACATCAACATCAATACACCGAGGACAGACACAAAAACCATGAATTTGAATCATTCTTTTCTATTAATTCAAGTATCTGTACATTGGTGTTCTTACATGGCTCTCTACATGCTCTTGCTCTAATGCTCTAGAATTCTCTATATATAAATGCACAATGAGGGTGTCTATATCCCGTTTCCCTCTTGCGCTCTAAAGCTATCAAATATAAAATTAAATTTCTATCTACCTGCATTAACTATTTTAAATGTCGTCTATCTACTAAGGATGAGAGCTATCCACTCAAGGTCCATTTACAATATACAAAGTGTGCTTCATCTTAATGGTTCATTTAAGATCGCGCAACAATTCTAAAGTGTTTTCAAAATTTGTGCTGGCTTGTCTAGCTGTCTTCTGCTTCCGCGCTGGCTTGCTTCATGTGTTGGCGATGCTCCTGCATCACATGCTTTCTCTAAAACATAGGGATTTTGATGCAGGAGTGGCGCAGTCGCACCCGCAGGCACGTCCGCTCTCGCAGGATCTTCTTCTCCTCGGCCCAAAGAACTCTAAGGTCCTTCTATTTCCCTATCGAGAAATCTGCTCCCATAGTACTATCGTTCGATCCCTTTCATTTATTATTGGGGAATCGGAACTCCTGACTTCGCAAGTTCAAAGGCCAATGGTCGGGTGTGAATCTTACGAGTCCCCGAACGTCGATATAAATCAATGCTGACCTCACCTTTCTCCTATTGTGACTTATCCTATCGTGCTTTCGCTACTCGTGATATCAAGCACTTGGTTCTCCAACTCCCAAGTCCCGATGTGCCAAAACTCCGATACGATCCTATCGCGCTTTTGCTACTCACGACCTTGCAGGTTGAAGCGTCGAGCCTGCACATTCTTATCCTGCGAATCCCGAGATACGAGAACTCAACGGAGTGTTGACTCCTTTCTCCAGGCAATGTGTGTCCACCCGTCAACCACACAGGCCTCACCTTATGGCTCTGCCACGTGTCCACATGAGCCTCCGTTCTCAGCACTTTTTGACTTCTAATGTTGAAAGTGACCCCTCTCAACCTCTGAAACCCTGAATGCGCGATAGGTGATGGGGTTCCCAATCCAACGGTCCTCCTACGACCTAGATCCAATGGATATTCTTCTTCTCGCTCCTCGCGTCTTCATGACTTGGAGTACCCAATACTTGGGCTCTCAACCTGCGAACTTCCAAGTTCGCGAGATCTCTCGATCTCTGCCACTTGTGCTCCTCAGATGGACGGCTCCTAGTCTTCTCACCACTTCGTCGTTTCTCGTACCCTCACGCATCGCGACTCTTGACACCAAGTTCTCAGCCCTTCCTTTCATGAGATCCCGACATACGATGTGCCACCTGTCCGCTTGCCAAATCCTGTGGCCCCACTCTATTCTCATAGTAGTCGAGATATCATGTATCGTAATGTCACAATTCCCGTTACCAAGCCTTGGATACTTTTCTCACGAGATCCTGATAGGAAATCTCACGAATAATCCAATGGCCCTGGGTGACTTGGATCAACGGCGCTGCCCCTCCTGAGCTTAGAACCTTTCCACACTTGCGCTGTAACTACCTCGCACCTCTAGAAGATCTAACGGCTCTCAGAACTTCGTAAAATCTCCTCCAAAGATTTCGTCCATCCGTTCTCCCTTTGATGATTCTGCGAAATGAAGAAGTTCCTCCCCACGAGACTCGTTCGCCCGCTCGCCAATCTACGACGCTTCTCTCCAAATTTCCACGGTAGCTTCCCTGCACTTACCCTTTAGTGAATTCAAAGGTCTAGTCCTCTTGAGATTTTCCACAGCTTTAGTCTTCATAAAGAAACCTTGCATGCACTTCTTGTGGCAAATCTTCAACAACGCTTAAGTGTTGAAGGCACTCGACTCTGCGCACACCTGTAGCAACAGTCTTCCGATACCCTACTCAGAATCACAACTCTGAGACTTAGCTTGGCCTGCGCACTCCTTGCACGGCACCGTGCCTAACTGCACCTTTGAGGAAAATGAGAACAAAAGTTATCTCAAATTGAACACTTCTGTCAACACACTCCTTGCAGACAATTCAATTGCACTCCTCGCAGGAATCCTCTGGCTCAAATAGAGAAACCATTGAAACACATTCACTCTTCCTCTCAGACTTCAGTTCCCCCATGAAATCACATACACAACATATAATAGCAAATGTATGACAGGAAGAAAACATTCATGAGCATAACATCAATACATAGAGAAATAATGCAAACCATGAATTTGAATCAAATCTTCTTCTATTAATTCAAATTCCTGTACATGGGTGTTCTTCATACAGTTCTCTACATGCTCTTGCTCTACTCTTCCTGAATTGATAATATTACAATGATACAATGAGGGTGTCTACATCCGTTTTCCCTCTTGGACTCTAAGCTATCAAATCTAGAATTAAATTCCTATCTAACTGCATTAAGTCTATTAAATGTCGACTATCTACTAAAGGACGAGAGCTATCCGCTCAAGGTCCATTATAATATACAAAGTGCGCCTTCATAAATGGCTCATTTAAGATTTGCGCAACAATCCCAAAGTGTTTTCAAAACTTGTGTTGGCTTGCTTGATAAGTTGGCGATGCTCTTGCATCAAGGAGCATTGAATTCATCCTAGGGATGCCACGGTGAAGGTGGTTGCAGGAAGTGACAACATTCTTTCATATGATAATAATGTTGCAAATTGTGATAGTGGAGTAGATGGGGGAACTGCTACAAGATGGACGTATAGACATGTTTATTTGGGATTGGCATGTTTCTACAGAGAAAAATTGAGTGGGAGGAGATGTGGATATTTTCCATGTGTTTCATGAAGCAAACTTGGGAGAAGGTGAACCGTTACAAAATGAAAGGATGTATTGAAGATGAGTGCATTGTTGTGTGGAAGCTAGAAGGTCACACTGTGGGAGAATAGTACTCCTTGAGAAGAGGACGAATCCAAAGCAGAAGATGAAAGTGCGTGAAGATTCCATTAGGAAGTCGAAGGTAAAAATTTTCTAAAGGGTAACTAAACACAACATCAAGTAGCTAGAGGAAGAAAGATGGCAAGAAAAGAGAACAATCGTGCAAGGAAGGGAGAGAGAAATGGTTGAGATTTATATGGCCTCTGGCTTGACAACCCAACTAAATTGTAATTTCATATGAAACCATGGATCCTATGCAATTCACTCGGTATGAAATTGAATAAAATAATTATGGTTTGCAGGTTTAAACCTTATGTGTATGAATGAATATTGTATGATGTTATCTTGATGTGTTATTGACATGAATGGATGAAATTTAAATTGTATTGTTGAATGATTAAATCCCAATAGAGTATAGTTCCATCTTGATACCATTGTGTAGGTAGGCATGGGTTTGTAGAAGGATATGCTTGGATAGGTGATAACTTGTAGGTGGGCACAAAATATTTGGAAAATTCATGTATGAACTAATTGTTCTCTGTAGATAAGGGAAGATCCCTAGGTTGTGAACTAACCCTTGATCATGGGTGTTGTAGGGATTTTTCACCCTGCAAGAGCTAAGCTCCCTTAGGTTATTCCAGCACCTAAGACAAGAATAGAGACATAAACTAAAGATGCTCCTAGATATGAAACATAGTTACCAACTTAACGAGAACTCTCCAAAGTTCTCGTTTTTTGAGGGGTCCAATTTTTTACCTCGTTTTGAAAAATGGTGCTACCGGTAGCACCCCCTCTCCGCTTTTAGGTGATTTTTGACATTTTATTTTTTTCGATCCACAATGTTTCCACATTATTTTTTTAAAATGCTCATTTTTCATCTATTTTCAATTTTTTCTAAATATATATATGTTTTGTTTTTATTCAACTCCGTTTTTAGCCTTTTTTCCATGCTTCTTTCAATCTTAAAAATATTTTTTACCATTCACTTTTTCGAAGTTATGATTTTTCATAGAATTTTGTCTCCTTAATTAATTTATTGTTCCATACTTTTTAATTATAGTGGAAAACATCATTTTTAACGCATTGTCTACCTTTACTTCAATAAATCAAAAAAACATGTAGTTAAATAACGCTACTTTTGAATATTTATCAAAAAAATCCACATTTTATGGCCATATATCATAAAAAACCTATACATTTTGGTTCATATTCCTTAAAATAACATGTCAAATAAAGCATTTTTATGGACATAATTGAACAAAAAAAGTCTAAATTTTATAAAAAAATATCATATTCTTTCATATTTTTATACATTTGAAGTAAAAAAATGACAACATTTAATAAAAAATTTCAATGTATAGTGATTCACATACAAATAAAACGAAAAAATAAACAATAAAAAGATTCATCACAAAACAAAAAGAGATTCATCTTTATTCTTATTTTCAAATATGAAAGTCAAATCATTACAGTTATAACTCATAAAAGATTTGCAAAATTGAAGATCGTCTTCAAAGTCATATTTAAACTAATCAACAATATCATATATCCAAAATTCATCATGCTCAACAGACACATCATCATCTTCCTCAACGTCATTTTGTGCTTCCATTGTGTCATTTTGTTCTTCCATTGGTTCTTTGATATCTGCAAGTTCTCCAAAGTAATCTTTTCCAATCATTCCTCCTAATGGTACTTGAGGTTCCTTTGACAATTTTTCCACCTTTGATTCACTAAAATCTCCTTTCCTTAAGCCAACTTCTTGCATTTCATGTGGAAGAGATGGAATAGCATTAATTCTTTGTTGAATAAAACTGCACTGCATTGGGTCACTTTCAATGGTTATGCAATTCCTTCCTTTCTGTAGGAAACATGCTAATGTTGTAGCTAATCACCAAATAAAAAATAAAAAATTAAGTTAGATACTGTAAAAAGATAAATTAAAAATAATCTAAGATTGAAGTATGATTTCATAAATATTAGATCAAAATTCTTACCTGAACCTGAGAACAAATCCAAAACCCAATCTCCTTCATTTGAAAATGTATAAATAAGATAATTAATTAATGCTTGTGGTTTTTGATAAATGTTAACCATCTCTCCTTTCAGATCATTTTCCTCATATGTTAGCTTTCTAACCACAGAATTGTATACCAATATACTACTAGGAGTCTCTCCATCATTTTCATTGACAAGAATAGAATTATAAGAATCATCTTTTGTCCAGGTTGCAAGATGTATACTCTCAAAATCATGTTTAAATGAATCTTTCTTGGAGCTTTGAATATTTGGCTTGTGCCTGTAACATAAATAAGTGAAAATTCAATCAACTCGTGAATTAATAAAATTGTTTTATAATATTAATTGATAAA
>SNQJ01S0053959.1:153617-168065 GCA_010110895.2 Picea sitchensis
CAAAAACCTATGCTCTGATACCAACTTAATCTAAAAATGAAGAAGACTTGTATTCTTGAAATTATTTGCAAGATTTAGTTCATGTGTTAAAATGAAAATGGATCAATTTTGCAACACAAATTTAATAGAATTTACTCATTCAAGATGCATATAAACAACAACAATAAACAGTGAACAGAAAACACATAACACAACAAATTATAAAGGAGTTCACCCCTCTCTTGGGCTACATCTCCTGGTCCAGCTTCCAATGGATCTTTTGTATTATTTTCTCAAAGTGATCAAAAATATTCTTTACAATGTTCAAAATGCCAAATAGATGGCTCCAATGGCTTCAGAACGTCCAAAAATCCCTAGCTGGGCCTTTTCAGCACCTTGTTTGGCCAAAAATTGAAGAAGATAGGATTCCTGGAAGTTCCCCTTCAAACTTGTTGTCTCTGGATCGCTAAAATGCACCCTTCTTGGCTCAACCTATCCCCCACGCTCATTTATGTGGAAAAACCCAGCATCGGGCGCAACCGCACAACCGGTGCGAACTGTAGGACGGTTATGGGCATGCCTAGCCCCTAACCGCCAAGGCTATGGTCACAAAGGTCATCATGTGACCGCGCGCTCACCCGAAAAGGGCTAAAGTTCAAAGAGCGAATGTATAATGGACAAGTGGCGACGTTTTATAACCGTTCAAACCAAATACAAACCTGCGCGTATGCACCAACGGTGGTCGTGGCACCCACTATATGGTCATATGGATATGGTCGTGTGTTCAAGGGCTCATATAAAAAGGCTATATGATAAACAGTCGGAGGGCGCACATGTAGTAACGTGGTTACATTGTATACACACGGGACCGGGGGCCGGCGCTAAGCCCCGGCCCGGTCCACGCCCCAACATTCAACACATTTCAATTTAAATATAATGTTTGCCATATATATAACAAGGCACATACGGTGGCGCGCTGGTTGGGCGACCGTTCCCAAGTCTCTTCCCCTTCCCGAAGATCGTGGGGTCGACTCCGGCCAACAACATAATTTTAAACCAATGCCAGAATGACACATGGCACCCTTTGATTGGGCCATGTGTCGATATCCCATTCACTTCAAACAAGCCACGTCATATGCCAACTGTCCACACAACTGCGTGCCACATGTTGTACAGCCTACCACGCGTCGTACGGCCTACCATGTCAGCATCCGTATGGACTGTACAGTCAACATCCCTTTTTTTGCATGTTTGTCATTTTGAATAGAACGCGATATATCTCTCTCCCGATGTCTGTTTAAACCCAAACGAGTTACATTGGGATCGTGACGACGATGCCTACGCTCACGTTCAATTTGAAGCGATTCCGAGCACTTTGAATTTTGAGCAAAATTTGATCCCCTGGATCATTCGGTTCATCCACCTATTCTTCTCCTATCATCAATTTTTGTACCCAATAGACCTCTGGTTACTAATAGAAAAAATGTTCATCGGAGAGGGAGGAAGAAAAAGGATCAACTGACCAAGGTGGATAAAATGAATGTTCAACTACGAGTTGTAATGGAAGACTCGACTCAATGGGGGAAGCAGTTGTTTCATTTTTTAACGAGCTTGACATAGGAAAATAATTATGGTCATAAGGTTCTATTTCATTTTTTAATGACCTTGGCACAGGAAAATAACTATGTTTGTTGTTGGGTTGGATCCCCAGTCCTTTGTTTCATTTTTTAACGAGCTTAACACAAAAATGGGAACCATGCTTGTTGTTGTCATCTTGATCATGACTTCCAATAGGATAATACTCTGAAAGGAATACATGTCAAGGGACAAACCTTGATCTTGGCTTCCAAGAGATCTTCACGATACAGAAGAACAACAATATGGAAGGAATACATGTCGAGGGGCGTGATAGGGGTAGGGATATCATGCTCTAAATTACCTATCAAAGATATCTCCATATCAACTACTAGATCTAATTCAGAATAAGGGAGAGATTCCTTCTCATTCAGAGTTGAATGCATCGGACAGGTTGCCACATAATTGACCTGCGGCGGGGCGGATAACGTTGGCATATAAGGACAATTCAGGGAAGACTAATGGTTGACCATCATATGAGGGCCAATGAATGAAATTTGATCAATGGTCACTATGTGTTCATTATGAGGAAAACACATCACTCTAAAGAGTGTAGACACAAAATATTTCATGGCATAAACATAGTCTCTCTCGAGGAGAAAATTAAAGTCCAAGGGGTCATGGACTACCATCACATCAATTTAGACCATTTTTCCCCCAAAGTAGCAGGAAACTAAGAAGGATCCCTAAATATTTACTAACCCTTTTGTTAAAATCCAACAAATTCTGAATCACTGGCGCAAGTTGAGGTGAACCAAGATCTTTCCAAGAATTCAATGATAGAATTCCAAGAAAGGATCCTTCATCTATTACAGTGTTAGGAATATGCCTACCAAAAAATTTGATAGATATTTATAAAGTTGCGTAAGAAGGAAGACGAGGTTCTATTAGAGCATTCCAATCAATGGTAATCACATTTATTGGAGGGGGTGTCATTGGAATGGGTGGAATGCCCCCTTGTCCAGAGGAATCTGCAGTGACAATAAAGACCTGAGATACATCCTCACTCTTCAAAGGAGGAGTGGGATAGACTGATGAGGATATTGAATTGACCACTTGATGGACCAGATCAACTGAGGAGGTACTCATATTGATCATTGGGGTATTGATTGATGACAAAATCAAATCGACCACTTTATCAACTGGGTCAACAAAGGATGAAATCAAATTGACCACTTGATCAACTAGAATAATAGAGGAAGGAACTAAATTGACTAGTTCATCAACTAATGGAGGGTTGGGAGAGAGTTTATAGTAACATGTTGGAAGTTGTTGTTGAACATCAACAATATTTTTCAAAACAAATGAAGCTTCATCCATACAGGGACAAAGGTAGGTGCGGTGCATATCCTTACATAACAAGCAAGGAAATTTGACTTTACCCTTCTTATTTCCAACCAGATTACTAGTTGATGGGTTGTCACCAACATGATCTGTAGTAGCTAATGACATGGATTGAGAAGAATCATGAGACCACACTTCTAAGACCTTGGGAATACTAGGGAAATCCTTGAGAAGGTGATCACCCTTGCAAATCCTGCAAGGGAATTTTGTCTTGCGATTTTTCTTTTTAGACTTGACGACACCATCAACACTCCAAGCATGATGCCCAGAGGCTGGTTGATTTCTTCCAAGACATCCTGCAATGTTTGGAATATTTTCCTCTTTCTTAGTGTTCTACTTCTTCCTCCTCTATATCTTCTTCTTATTATCCACCTGGTTACTAACTATAGAGATTTTACTAGGCGAAGAGGAAGAATGAGAAGGAGACCCTAAGGGAGAAGAAGGTGGAGGATTGACATGAGGTTTAGGATCTCGAGGTGGAGTTTTTACATATGAAGCATCAGAAGCATTGACATTCACTGGAGTGGAAAATAACCAAACCGATAACCCAATTGTGAGACCAGGAAAATTCAAATTGGCGATGTAAGGTGGACCAACGTGTCCCACCGAAGGATAAACAAATGGCATCCCTAGAAAAGGGATTCCTTTGTTGGTATTCCCATGAACCAACACCATAGATACAGACTCAATCATAAGGTCCACTAAGAAAGAAAACAACACACGCTAGAAAATCTAGGAATAAAAACAAAGAAACCAATAAATTCTCACAATGAACGTACTAGTTGTTGATGAAATACAACATCGCAAGAACACATGAGAAGGGGCTGGAATTAGTGGGTGGATTCATAGAGATACTTCACACAAGCCTAGGATTTATTTTTCCTAAAGTTTTATGATCCAGATTATTTTCAGCACAGAATGAGAGTGGATATATAATAAAGGAATGTACAGATATATCTTGGATATCCAATAATACAATTGAAATGTATTAGAGATGAAACAATAAACACAGATATATAGTAATAAACAATTTTCTATTAATGAGAGAAAATGTACAAAGACTATAAAACTACAGAGTGAAAGACTCGCTAGAATGGTGGTGGCTTATCTTTGAGAAGAGATGTGTCCGCTACTTGCATTCAGAAGATGATTTTACAATGAGGCTCAAAAACCCTTTTTATCATAAAGAAAATCCAAAACCCTAAACCCTGAAGATGAAAATCCAATAGTTTTGTGGACCCCATTTTAGGTAGTTTGGTGTATCAACTTCCCGGGGGTGTAACTTTGGCATACGATCTCTGTTTGGGGTGCATGATAGCTCGTTGGAAAGGCACCACTGAGGAGATTAATTTTGGGGGATAAATTGGAGCCTTTGGATATAATTGAGAATATCTATCCCGAAAATCCTTCATTTAGGCCGTCAAAATGGTTTGGGAAGTAAAAAACTACTAAAAAAAGTAAATTAACAAAATTTCCAGAAAATTGTTTTGAGCTAGGTTGAAAAGGTGGGTGGCCACCGATATCCACCTGGATCAATCCTCCTTCCTTAGGAAGTAATGGTATCTATTTCATTGAGTGCACAGGTGAGAGGGAAAAGCATTTGTTGAATCTTCCTCTTAATGAGTTGTTTTCCTTGTTGGAGAAGTTGCATTGCTTAGCTTGTTGAAGGTTGTCGCGAACCTGTGTCTAGAAGGGTTAGACCTTTTTAACTAGTATGGCTACACGATATGCCTATGTGTGGAAGGAATATTTACACTTTGTTGCAATCTTTTTGACCTGCTTCTGTTGGATAGAAGGTGCTTGGACTGAGGCTGTTGTGGTGTTCTTCTATTCACACTTTGAAAAGACTGTGAAGAAGCTGAATTTTGTAGTATGAGATACTACCTTGAGACACTTTTTAGGTGGGAAAATAGTCAAAATTACCTCTAGTATCCTATAGAGATGACCCCCCAGAGTAACAATGACACTACGGGGTCAAGACTCATAAATAGCATGGCGCTTCCACATATATTGATGGCCCAAGAGAACATCATAGACATCCAGGGGGGAAATATCACCTAATAGCTCTCCCTTGAAGGGTTGGATGTCGTATGACAATCAACACTACTAGCTGACATGAAGATATTGTTCTTGGAAAAGCCACCCAATGTTGTATGGCTACAGGTGTGGTGTTGTCGGCAATCACAGTTGTTTGATGACCTTTGATGACATGAGGTTCTTATGGATTCCTCTATCAACAATAAAATGCAGTGGGGTTCCCTTCACCCACATCTATGAATGAAGAATGTGCTCCCCCTCTTCAGAATATGTTGGTTCTTCTAGCTGAATTTTTGTAGTTGTGACAATAGCAGTGGGGTCTATGTTGATGATCTGTCTTCTATCAGTATTTTCAGAATCAAATTTCGAATCAGGGTTCGACTCCTTGTCTTTTATCTCAGACACCAATGACTGTTTTGAGTGACATTCATTGGTCTTGTGCAAGGGGATTTTGTGGAAATCACACCATTTTCCAGTGTCCTTCTTAGTCTTTCTGTGACCCTTCTTTTCCTGTGGCTTGGACTAGTTTTTAGAATGTTGTTTGTTAGGGCCATCTTTATCATACATTGGTTTTTGTGGATTTGTAGACCCAAACTCCCATTTTTTCTGTTTCTTAAACTTCTACTCGATTTTAACAACATATCGATAAGCAGAACCGAGTGATGAGATGTCCATAAAATCCATTTTAGTTTGGATGTATTTGTGTAGATCCCCACAGTATTTTAGAACCAAATGTCATTTAGAGTCTTTGATACCTAGATTGGTGCGCAAGGTATGGAAGGTATTGGTGAAATCCGGACCTGCTTGGCCCCTTTATTTCTTCATTGTGGTCCATCTCATGTATTGGTCCTCATAGTTTCCAACAGGGTAATATTGTTCCTTTACCGCATCCACAAAAAATGCCAAGTGGGATCGATCCCATATATTCCAGAATCCTCTGTGGAA
This sequence comes from Picea sitchensis, assembly GCA_010110895.2. NCBI lineage: Eukaryota > Viridiplantae > Streptophyta > Pinopsida > Pinales > Pinaceae > Picea > Picea sitchensis. Next base: position 159,558 of record SNQJ01S0053959.1, read on the forward strand.
ATTTAGTCCCAGTAATTTTCCCACCAATGTTTGACATGGGTGAGATCCTTAAGGAGTTTGAAGGTGATCTTTTCCCTGTCGGAGATATTATGAACAAAGAAATAACCTTCTAGCAAATTTAACCATTTTTCTAAGCCATCGGCATCTATCTGTCCTTCAAATATGGGAATATCAAAATTAACTTGTACCTTGAAAGGAGAGGTTCTTCCAAAGTGGTTGTTTGATGAAGACACACCTGTTTTTATTGGCAGGTGTTGAAGGACGTGGGAAAAATTATCCATCATTTCGTTCCTCTGTCATGTGAGAGCTTGCTTAAGCAATAGATTAATAGAATCGTCTACTCTGTTGTTTTTCTTTTCTTTTTCCATGGAGGGTTTCTTGGAGGTGCGAGAGAGATTGTATTCAAGAGAGACAAGATCGAGACCCAACTTTATAAACAGACCTCATCGGGGACATGCATTGAAAAACGTCAAGAGCGACTTGCTCTGATACCACTGATCCAGATTATTTTTAGCACGAAATGAGAGTGGAGATATAATAAAGAAATGTACAAAGATATATCAGATATCCAATAATATATATAAATGTATCATATATGCAACCATAAACACATAGATACAGTAATACACAATTTTCTATTAGTGAGCAAAAATATACAAAGACTGTAAAAATACAGAGTGAAAGACTCCCTAGAATGGTGGCAGCTTATCTCTGAGAAGAGATGTGTTTTCTACTCGCATTTGAAAGAAGATGATTTTACAATGAGGATCCAAAGGACTTTTTGTCATAAATAAAATACAAAACCTTAACACCGAAATATGAAAAGCCAACAATTTTGTGAACCCCGTTTTGGGTAGTTTGGTGTATCAACTTCCCGAGGGCGTAACTTTGGCATACGATCTCCATTTGGGGCACACAATAGCTCGTTGGAAAGGTATCATCAAGGAGATTCATTTTGGGGGCTCAATAAAATAATTTATCTATCATTGAGAATATCTATCCTGAAAAAAACTTTATTTAGGCCCTCAAAATGGCCCCGAAAGTTAAAAACTACTAAAACTAGTAAATTACCAAAATTGCCAGAAAACATTTTTGAGCCACTTGGAAAAGGTGGGTGGCCACCGATATCCACCTTGATAATTTTCCCTATATTTATTATTCATTATTCAGTCTCCTATATTTTAGGAAGAATATTCCTCCAAGAGAATATTCTCTTCAGTTCACACTTTAGTTTGATCAATTGAATGGAGTCTAGATGCCACATTAGGATTATCGCCATGCAGCATTGGGATCATCACCAGATAATGCACATTTTCCTTGGGATCATCACCAGACTAGCTCATTACTCATGATTCCCTGATCTCCTCCTCACTTCACTCTGCTTTAGTCAGTTAACTGAAGACTAAGAGACTAGTTAACTCAGACTAGGTGGGAGTTCACTCCCATAACTGCCTGAGAGACTAGACTAGGTGGAACTTTACTCCTGTAACTGCTAGTGTGTGTCTATATCACTCTATACCACCACTATGGGGAATTGGATTCTCCTCCAGTGCGCATTAGTTGAGTTATACAGAGTATGTCATGTGTAAATTATCATTCATTCATTTGATTAATGAGAATTCTTCCAGTCTTTCTCTTTTGTTTCTCTTTTCTCATATTTTCTCTGCAATTGTGTATGTCAATTCATATCTAGATATATTATGTGTAGGTTCAACATGTTTACATGGTATCATAGCCGACGAAATGCTAGGGAAAATACACACTAAATTATTTTTACAGGTACTGAAGATTCAAGACAGCGGAAAAATGGAATTTCCAAAATAATTCATTCTTACACCGTACAATTTATATGTGATGTAGGAGAATTGTAAGAAATCCAGAAAAGAAAGAAAAAAAGAGAAGGGCAACTGGAAATGCACCAGCGCACATTTTGAGAATGTTTTGAATTTGAATTATAAAACATTTAATGTAATATCTAGAAGGATGTATTTGCATTTATGTTTTGGAGATTGTAAACAGATCTTGAGCGTTGCTCTCATCTGTTGGTTATAGAGGAATTTAATTGTAATGAATGTAAGTTAGGTAGATTTTAATTTTGATTAGATAGATAGATATGTAGAAGGAAAAACTCTAGAAATCTCCCTCACATGTATTGTATTGAAAGGGAGAAGAATTATTCTCATAGTAATTGTAAGTTGTAGAGCAGTAGAACAAGAAGATAGAATAGTAGAAGAAAAAATATTGTAGAGTTAGTATGAACACTTAGCTTTTTCTACAGAACCCATGTACAAATGCACTTGGATTAATATAAATAACTTTGATCCAATCTCATGGTGTTTGTTTTATGAATTCTGCTACATATTTTGAATGGTATGTCACAATTGATTTCAGTCTCTGTTATGTATTTTATTTCAATGTTGTGTATGCTCTTGATTTCATGTTGAATATATGAATTCTATGAGAGGAGAAGTATAAGTTTCAATTGTTTCTCTTCCTAAGAAATCCTGCAAGGAGTGTAGTGAGATTTTGCAAGGAGTGCGTCGACGAGTTCTGAGTTTTATCTCAGAAAAGCTCAGGAGGGATATCGTTGTTATTATACCCATAGAAGTACAGGCGTAGCACAGAGCCGTGCAAGGTGTGCGCAGGCTGGTTGAAGTCTTAGACTTCATCAACCAAGGAGAAAGGTTGAAGAACTGTTGTTGCAGGGAAGTGAACAGGGTTGGAGACTTTAAGTAACCAGAGGTTATTGCAAATGTCGCAAGGAGTGCGCACAAGAACCCTTTTTACGCCTTGAATCCATAGCAAAGGTCAAGCTTAGGAAGGATAGAGAATTGAGAGAAGTTAAAGGAAGGATGAGGTCTGAAATTACCTCAGGAAGAAAGATGCCAAAGTAGTTGGGTAGGAGTCTTTGAGAAGTTTGAATGGACGGTTGAAATTCTCAGAGGGAGAATCGTCGAAATTTCATGGACCGTTGGATCTTGTAGACCGGTAGGAGGGTTAAGGATGAGTGTCTTTCAACACTCATAAGCTCAGGAGGAGTAGTGTTCGTTGGATCCGGGTCAACGAGAGTCGTTGATGTCATGCTCAAATTTTCATCGTTTCAGAATTCAGGGCGTGAAAGAAGTTGTGACTTGGAGTCGAGAGTTCTAAACTCTTGAGTCACGAAGTCCCGATAGAATAGGGACTGTTAGTTCACTGGAATCTTAGAGCCATTGATCTTTGGCAAGGATTTAATGTGATTTCAACTATCGTGTGAAGGGATTTGTGGCATTGAAATTCACCGATACGCGAAATACCAAGGTGTCAAACATTTGGGCCCCAAACCATAGTTAAGGGCCACATCATGAAAAGTTAAGGGGGAGTCAAAGATCCATTCACCCTTTTTGGGGTTTCAGAGATTGAAGGAGTCAGAGGATCTCACATCAGGGATCGCAGAGTGGCGAAACCCAAAACATTTTTTCGACAAAGGTCATGGTCACATCAGCTGGTCACGTCGGTAAGAGTTGGCACTTAGTGCTTATTCACATAGTCTTAACTCCATAAAAGGACATGTGGAAACACTTGTGTGTGTTGGAGATTCCTGCAAGGAATCAAAGGGTCAGTTAGAATCAAGGAGGATATTTAGAACGATCCTTAGACCGGGAGGTCATGTAGAACCTGCTGAGGTAGGGGTGTTGCATCAGGTGGTATCAAAGCTTACAATCATTGTTTTTTGTAAGCAGGAGGAAGACAGGAGGCAAGTTCCGATTTGAATTCTACGTGGAACACATTTAAACAATGCTGCCCAGAAGACGTCAATATAGACCAATGCTTGATCGAGCTGTGGAAATGGAAATGAGAGAACTCTGTGCTCGATTAGATGCTATGGAAACAACAAATAAATGAATAGTTGATGTTGGAGATGTCAGTGAAGTCGAAAGTGAAAATGAGGCTAGAGCTGGAGAAGAAGTTGTATCTGAAGATGCTGCAGAAGAATGTTTATTCAGAGTTGTTGCAAGAATAGGTGCTAGAGCAAAAATGGACATCCCGATGTATGAAGGCAACTTAGATGTTGAAGAGCTTCTAGATTGGTTTAGAGCTCTGGACAAGTACTTTGACTATGAGGATGTCGAGGAAGATAAGAAAGTCAAACATGTTGTCACTATACTTAAAGGGCATACAACACTGTGGTGGGACGAACTACAAGATGATAGGCATTGGAAAGGAAAGAAAAAAATAAAAAAATGGGATAGGATGATCGCCGAGATGAAGGCCAAGTTTATACCCATAGACTACCAAATTAATTTGTTTCGAAAAATGCATAATTTGAGACAGAAAGGGATGACAGTGAAGGAATAAACTAAGGAATTTTACCGACTTAAAATTAGAGCAGGTCATCGTGAGAGTTGTTATCGCACATTTTGTAGCAAGGATAAAAGACTTGAGGTTTGAAGGCCAAACTGGCATAACAAGAACCAGTCCCACCCAATGTCACCATAATGGGATGGTTCTTTCTCTTTAGGGAGGTGAGGCCTAGGGGATATGTCCCCGGTGACTTGGGGTTTTGAGAAGGAAAGAGGATTAAAAGACAAGGATATATTCCCCCATCACAAGTCACCACTAAGCAGATAGTCCTGGCTAAACAACCAATGATAAAGCAAAACCCCCAAAGATATACCTGCCTGAGACAAAGCAACAACAAACAATATATGCAAGCTAGTTCAATGGGTTAGTACCTCATATAAATGGATGACTATCTGATGAATATATAAGCAATTTTAGAAATAAATATTGACGAAGTCAATGTTTATAAATAGAAATGAAAATTTGTCACTTAACCAATAAATACTGGAACAATATGGCATTCAATGTAACCAATCAACACTTCATTCAATCTATGCCTTTAATCACCATTCAATTTTCTTATAAAGTAAAACGTTTGTTGCACAAATGATATAATAGCCAAGGGTGACGACAACAATAGGTTAGTTAGGTTAGGGTTTGATTCAAAGTATTGAGAGTTGTTTGTGATAAAGGTCACTTCGGTGCATGAGGTTTCTTTAGATCAGTGCCTTAGGGTTAATGGAGTCAAATACTGGAAGATGCAAGAGATGAAGGAGGAAAATGTAAGTAGGTCAAGGACTATAAGGAAAGGCTTTGGAGTGTTTCTAGAGCAAGGCCCCAAATTCAAAACACTAGGGGAGAGAGGCTCACCTTGGTGTAGGTAAACTAGGTCTCAGTGCTCTCTCCTCCTTCCTTAACTCAATGGAAAAAAAGGCTAGTTGAAAGATAAATCATAAAACCAAGACTAGAGGGTTTGATGAAGCAAGGTGTTGCTACAACAAGGCCTTTTCATCAAACCCTAGAGAAAATCGGCCCTAATTGTAGTAGACCTAGGCTTAAGGCGCCTCTCTCTTCTCAGCTCACAGGAAGTACGACTAGAAATAAATGAAGAGGTGAAGGGAGTGTAGAAACGGATAGGCTCTCTCCTTCTTCAAATGGCTGAAAAATTTCTCTCAATGGGGACATGAGACAAGGACCTACTTATGTGCTTCTCATCTAGGGTTTTGTTCAGCAAAATCATAAACATATGCAAGAAATTAAACTACAACCATTCATTCAAGAAGTTTTGCAGAAAAATACTTACAATTCACTAAGAAGAAGCAATGCAAACCCTAGTTGTAACACCTTCCATTAAGAGAAAAGACAAAATATGCCAAAATAGTCCTCCTTCAACAAGTGTGCATCACTAAATCAACCAATATCCCAAGAAAGGGTGCAAATTTCAGACCTCCTTATGGAGTGAGTAAGTTGTGATTCAAAAAATGAAGGTAAAAATCCCTCATTTATATAGTACCATGACCTAATTTTACATTTTAGGTCATGTAAAAGGCCGACAAGGCCAAAATGCCAAATCATATTGTTTTTACATTAAATTGTCAAATTAAAACCCTAATCAAGTTGAAAGGAAGTAGTAAGCCCCTTTAAGGGAGACGTCAACCCCTTCTAGGGTAAATGGGGCATCCTGGAGAAAAACGTTATCGCTCCTTGGGATTCTCCAACCTGCCACACGTGCCAATGCTACCTAGTATTCCTCCCAAAATGTCCATGATGTTGGATGGAATCATGGTCAATATGGAGACGCCCTAGGCCTTCCAAGGCTAATTTTCCACTGGAAAAGGGCCACCCCCCCTGGGTCAAGCTCTGTCGGGGTGCCTCTAGTGGAACGTCCTCTTCTTCTCTGGTGCAAATCCCCTAATCCGTCTCTATCCTATCTCTGCCCCCTGATGGGGTCTCAACATCCACCTGATGGGCTCTTCAACCCCATGGAGGTCTGAACTGATCATCTCCCCATGTGTACTGGTCCAAAATGGTACATGTCCATCGGGCATGGTCTTGCACATCAAAATATATGCCCTCCATTTGATCACCATTCATAAGGATCATAGCAATGTCAATCACGTTTCATCATCAATATTATTAAACATATGCATAAAATCCATAATACAACAGTTAACAACTCAAAGACATTACACAAGCCTACAATACAAGTCTGGAGAAAAGAACAAGGCATCCTATTGGGATAGTGTCCACAGAAGAAGGAAAGTTCCTCGAAGAGACCTCATCCAAGCCATGTAAGTGGGTGATGTGGTCAGGGGATGTCCAAACATGTGAGTGCAATGAGGGCCAAGGATGAAAAAATGTTACCTGTGGGTGCCTTTGTAGAAGACGAGTTGTACTTGTCATGGATGCATTTTTTCCAAGCCCATTCTTGCCTTTTATTCTTCATTCTTTTAATATTTTATCTTTTATTTCTTTTGTTAAAGAGATTATCAAGGGACATTGCCCTGCCATGGTGACCAGTGGTGACCACATTAACCACAAGCATTTTCATAGAAATGAGAAGGCTGGCTCGTGATGAGACCCCCTTTCCCTTGGCCATGCAACCAAGAGTCACTGCCCTAGCATGGTGACCAGTTAATGTAAATGTCATATTGTTAGATACCCATGGACCTAATAGGTTGATTCATGATGAGACCCCCTATCCTCTCGTTAGGCCTTGTTTTATTATTTTTCAGGTCCCTCTTGTTTCTTGCTGTTGTAGGAAAATCTCCTTGTGGACAGGTAGATCGCCTCAAAGAGCTAGACCCTAACTCTAGGACAGAAAGTGCTTAACGTGGACACTAACTTCCTTTCAAATCTAGACAAACTCATACATAAGAAGGAAGGAGAATAACAGTACCTCTTTATCAACGTTTGTCCTTGCACGCTCCAAATCGAGCTCCAAAATCTCACTCCTCGCTGAGTCCTGTAGACAAACAAAGTACAACCACTTCCTACTCTATTGATATTAGCTTGAAAATAGATCTATCTATCAATGATAAGTTCATGTAAGATCAGACACAAACTAGAAAGAAATAGGCCAAGCGTGTCATATTAATGAGAATAACGACAACAATACTTACAATCATAGATGCGAATGCGACAGGTTCGTCAAGTCCCCTTCGTCTAACCCTTGCTTGAAAGATCCACGACCTGGATGATAGTAGCTTCACTGATCACTCTCCTTTGGCTGACTGTGTGTTTCCTATGAGATCATAGGTTTCATGCTAGTAATTCTTCCCCCTTTTCACCATCATAGAGCTTGCTTATATAGGTTAAGAGAAGCTTAACCTCTTGAGTTATCTTTAGAACAAGTTGAGGAATCCCCTCCTTGGATCAGGGATCTCCTGATGGAACCAAGAATTTGAATGCAACTGCCTTCCAAACTTGAAAGATCCTCCCCTTATTCTCCTCAATGGGCCAACTACTACCTCGGATTAGACAATGCTCCCTCAAAAGGGGCATCAGGGCGCTATAGCGCTCCCTAGGAAGCTTGAGGGGAGCGCCAGCACTCCAAGGATGGATAACACTCCTTCAGAGGGGAAATTGGGCGTTATAACGCTCCCTAAGACCTTATAGGGGAGCGCCAACACTCCTAAGGCTGATACAGAGGAGCGCTCACCTTCCATACCCTTGTTTAAGAGCTCCTTTCAGGTGATAAGAGTTCCTTGACTTCAATTAATCATTCTCCTTCCTCCAAATCAAGTGTATGAGTTATTATAGATGTCTCCTTGGTGTCATCATCATGGAAGTATTCTTTGTTTGATGTTTGCGACACTTTTGAATGACATGTGACACTTGTGACAGTTGAGAGGATCATGCGACACTTACGACACTTATCAAAGTTAGCAATATTGAGGTGTAACAGATTGCCCCCCAAAGTATGAAGTTAGAAGATACGAATTGATAATTGAAATGCTTTGTAGACTTTCAAGCAAGGGTATAGGCTAGGAGAACCTGGCGGAAGCTGCACACAAAACATCCAAAAAATATCATGACGTATTTCAAAACCCAAGGCAGGTATACCTATGCTTGGGTGATCAATACTTGCAAGATATGGCCACCATAAAATACACTGCGGATCCATAATTGTATTGATAAAAAGGTATAGCCACCGGGGATACAATGTGGATCTATACTCGGATG
>SNQJ01S0053960.1:16630-28727 GCA_010110895.2 Picea sitchensis
AGGAAAGGGAAAAGGAATGAGTTTCAATTGTTTCTCTATCTGAGCAAGAGTTCCTGCAAGGATTGCAGTTGAATTGTCCGCAAGGAGTGCGTCGACAAGGTGTTCAGAGGTTTGTCTCTTAAATCTCAGGAGAGATAGCTTTTGTTCTCATTCACACAAGAGGTGCAGTTAGACACAGGAGTCGTGCAAGGAGTGCGTAGGCCAAGTAAAGTCTCAGAGTTTCGAATCTGAGCGAAGCACTGAGAGACTGTTGCTGCAGGTGTGCACAGAGTCGAAGAAGTTCAACACTTGAATGTGCTTGAAAGTCTGCCGCAAGGAGTGTGTGCAAGGGTTTTTCTAAAAGAAGCAGATTTGTGGAAAGCTCAAAAGGATTTGAACCTTCGAAGGAGTTGGAAGGAAGGCGTAGTGACTTCAGACTACAGAAGGACGAGTTCTCAAGGAAAGAACGGACGGTCGGAATTCTCTGTAGAGAATTCACGAATTCCCGTGAGCTGTCAGATCTCACGGAGGAGCAGGGGAGTTACGATGAGTGCTTCGAAAGGTTCTAAGCTCAGGAGGAGTAGGACCGTAGATCCAAGTCATAAGGGTCGTAGGATTTTCAAGCAGATTCCCATTTCGTAATTTCGTAGGTGGAAGTCCCGTAAACTTTGCAACAGGAATCGCGAAATCACAAAAAGTGATCTCCCGAAGGAACGAGAGGATCGTGTGGGCCATAGGAGTTGGTAGAGTGGATAGGTGGCGCACTATTGACATGGAGTCAGACTCCGTTGACCATATTGGGTTTTCATGGGGTAAAGATCTGAATCCCTTGCATTAGGATTCACGATATCGCGAAGTCGGAAGTCTCGACGAAGTAAAGGGGTGTTGAAAGGTCAACCTTGTGAGCGCATCAAAATTTTGGAAAATCAGGTTTCGGGAATCGCAGGAACAAGTTGCTTGACACCGCGACCACCGAAATCACGATAAGGAAAAGTCCGAAAGAGAAAGAGGAAGGGTCAGCGTTGACTATTTCTAGGTTTTGGAGATTGGAGACAAGGCGCTTGACCAACGGATTCGCGAAGGTGAGAAGTCCGATCTCCCGAAGTACAAGGGGGAGAATTATTAAAGTTGATTGTGGGTGCAGATATCCCGAAAGGGAAATAGAAGAGCCATTTCCGAAATCTCTTCGGGCTAGTGTAAGGGGAAAGATCCTATTGGCATGGACCTTCCGACCTGTGGGTTGAGGAGGGTGTGTGTCATCACTTGAACCCCTTTATATAGTGCTACCATCACCTAAGAACATTCTAGAGGAAGAATCTTCTAGAAGCAGAACCTTCTAAGAAGTCCTCTTACATTTATTATATCTAAATACTCATTTATTATATCTAATTACCATAGTGGGCCTTATTTAATAATATAGTGGACCTATTCCACCTTACATTGAATGGCCTCCACTACCCCTCTAGCTACCTAACAACTTATCTATGGTGTTGTTACAGTTATCATTGATATCCTGTTTAAATTCAATTGTTGGTTGATACGTTTGGAGAACTCACATGAGACAAAATAATATCATTGATGCCTTTAAATACATGTTCACATTGTCTACACAAGTGTGTTCTTGTTGATATAAATTGTAGTTGTTATTATTTACTCATTGCTATCATTTACTTGTCATTAGTTGTATACATAGACTGCCAGCATATATTTACAAGTTTATTGTCTTGTTGAAGCATTATTATCACTTGTTATTGACTTTAACATTTGTTGTATTGGTAAGGGGCAGGTACACTTTATCATGTTGCTCCATCCTTCAAGACTTAAACTTGAATTGAGTGACCTAGAGAGAGGGGTGGTTTACTTCTCATTTATTTCCCTTCATCAACCCACTAGGTCTAGGGACGTCTCCCTTGGAGTAGAGTCATATTCCTCCTAAATAGAAAAGGGTATTATGTTGGGGTGACAGTGACAGGATTACCCTCGTGTTATGTCAATCTAGGCCTACTTGCCTTTATGCTTTGGGAAGTTATAGATTGTGCGATAAAAGTGCCTTTTGTTCCCTCAATGTTCATCTCTGCACAACATTAAACATATGTGAAATTGAATATTTGAAACCTATTAGCTATTATTGTTAAGAAGTGCATTATTAGAAAAAAGTCAAAGACAAATTTCATGTACATCACCTTTTGATCTTCCTAATTTCCCACAATTTTTTTTCCTAATCTTATATCAACCATCTTTTATCATTAAAATCCATGCAAAATAAAATATCTTCTATCATTGTATTTATTGTATAGTGCACACCATCAAACCCAAAAAAGTCTTTTAAAAAAATCTACAAGGCAAAGTAGTGCGCTCTATAGTAGACAACACACCAGTGCCTATTTACTATACAATGTGCATCGTGAAACCCAAATATATACCATCTTTTATTAATAAAATCCTTGCACAGTAAAATATATTTTATCAATGTATTTATTGTATAGTGCACACCATCAAACCCAAAAACATCTATTAAAAAAGTTGACAAGGCCAAGCAGTGCACTCTATAGTAGATAACACACTAGTGTCTATTTTTTATGCACTGTGCATCATGAAACCCATATGTGTGTGTGTGTGTGTGTGTGTGTGTGTTTATTTATATTGTAGTGCCAAGCGATGTACTTGTTGACGGGCGTAAATGACACACTATCAATTGGAAGGTCAGATCTAGACCGGGGTTGTCTAAATAACCCAAGTTGTTTGGAATGAACTGACCCGATGGGTTTAATGACTCTGTTAGCCAACTAAAGTCCTAAAAAAGAAATAAACTAATCTAAGGCTATGATACTAAGAATATAAGTTTATTAATTACAATTGTTAAAATAGAAACATGAATATGTACATATGATTATAAACAGTCTATATACAACTTGCAAGGTTTACTTGAAATCTTACGAAATGAATGTTCTTAAAAGTGTTTCTAAACTAGATAAAGAAACCACATAAATCTTTTTGTTTTCTTTTTGAATGTTTAAATATTTAAAACTAATAATACTAAGCAACTATAATTGAAATAATGATGCATAAACAGTCAAAGCTAATTCATGCTATCCTCATTTCATTAATAAATCATTTAACTAAATAACAAGCAAACTAACATGTAACTAATCGATTAGACTGAGTTTATCTTCATGTGTAATTTGAGATCCTAATTGTCCTGCATGTGAAGGAAACCTGTGACAGAACAGTGCTAATACTCCCAGAATAAATTCAAAGAAGTGTTTGATGTATTGGAGTGAGAATATAACAACATAATGATAACTGTAAAGATTTGGTGATATCATGATAATCAACACTTAGAATGAAAGGAAAAACAATTCAAAGTATTAATATTATCCATCATTTAATATCCATAATAAATCAATAATAATCAAATGACAGATTGATCACAAATACAAAATAGAATAACAAATTATGGACAACATCTAAATACTTAACAATATAAAACACCATATGATGACAAGACTAAAGATGCATCAAACATAATAATATCTCATAAGACCGAGGCAATAAAAGAACAAAATGGAATAAGCATCACACAGGTCTAAATCCAATGGTGAATAGCTTTCCCATATCAATTCCCAAAATCACATGTCCATATTGTATCCAAACAAAAGTTGTCTTCACTACTAACAGTGATCACTATTTAAACTAGTTTTGGATTAACAAACTCTTATCATGCAAGATAGAGTGTAATCCCCAAAAAATAGATTGCTTTACAAAAATAGTACAACATGAAACCATTCATGTAGGAGTTTTTTTATCAAAATTTATTACATAATGACAAAGTTTTATCAAAACAAAAGGCAACTACTGAACTATACAGTGCATGATCCAAGATGGTTTCTCCTTGTAAATAGCACCATAATTATTATTTTCCTGTAAATGACAAAACAAAATTGTTTTTTAGAAAATAATACAAACTAACATTTAGAAAAGATAAGCTACAGGATTTTGTAGCTAGCTACAGGATTCTGTAGCTAGCTACAGGATTCTGTAGCTAGTCTAAAATAGTAAAAATAAAATCTAATCTATTTTATTTAAAAAGAAAAAAATCAAATAAAAAACAAAACAACTATTTGTTATTTCAACAATTTGAAAAATAGGCATCTGATAAATCTGAATCTATGATAGTGGAATTTGTTGAGTTTTTTAATGATCATATTATTAGATTGCTTAATCCTTTTTCTTGTAAAATTTTAGTTTGAATTACTATGTTTCTTAGGCCTGCAATTTTTCTTAACAATTGATTTGTTAATGAAACCCTGAGTCGACTCAATAACAGGAGCAGGAGAAATCCTCTCCCTTAATACATCCACTACCTCTTCTAATGATTTCTTGGGTACAAAATTATATCGGGGTTTTTTACCCATAGGTTTTTGCACCGCAACGGAACTTGGTTCATTAAGATCATAGTCATTATGTGAATCGAAACCTTGACTTTCGGTTATAGAGTTATCAGGATTGGGGTTTACATTTGAATGCGACACAAGAAGTTTCCCAGGTGTCCCCAATTTGAGACAACAGCAAAATTTGTATAAGCCCATGGTGAAAGAGGCTTGACAGAGGGTTCAAACTCTATTTTTTATAATGTTTTGACATCTTATGTAGGCTCATCAATAAATAGAATGACATATTTAACTTGGAACCCAGAAAAACCATCAACAGGCTTAAATCTCTGAGCAAAATTAAAAAAAAAAAAACACTTACCTCAACCGCAACAGAAATTATGAGATTTTTCCCTCCAAATAACGAGACGTATCTCTGAAACTGTGTAATTTCTGAAGAAACTTCCCCCGTGAATAGTAAACAAGCCCATTTTGGAAATGGGTTTTTAACGGTTTGGATAAATTCATAACCATTTGCTCAGAAACCCTCTTGCAAAAACATGTCTCTGTTACACACTTACGAATTTGAAATCTGCTATGTAATCACGAAAGTGTAAAAACTCAGAGTTGTCTAGATCTGTACTACTACAGAAGCCATAGATATGGTTAGCATAGATAGTGAGAGGTGGGTTTGGCTTTCCAATAAACAAATAACAAGGAGAGGTTTATGAAAACCAAAACGACCCGATACCTACGAACTTGAGAGACTGTCATGTTTGATAATTTAAGTTTGGAGTGACAAAAAACCAGAGGACATGTAGGCTCATGTGAATCGTTATGCACAATGAAGATTAAATCCCAACCATCATCAACTGCCTCTTCAAATAATGAATGAAATCCTTAAATGTTCAGGACAATATGGTAATGTGTATTTGTGAGTACATCAGTCTTGTACCATGTTGATATGAAAGCGATATGATTCATTTCAAATGTTAATCCAAGATTGTGCGTGATTAGGCATAATAATTAAAACCATACAATCAGCCATAGATATGATCAAGTCATATTTCCCATAGTGCATAAATTTGTGGCAATGGATAAATCAATAAGCTTACAAACTTAAAGGTTTTAAAAAGTATAAATGTCTTTGAGATGTAATCTCATTTGCAAAAGAAACAAAGAAATTACAAACTGTAAAATAATTATTTCAATCCAAAGTTTTGTTTTAATTTCATGCTTACAGTCATGAAATTAAAAAAAACAAATGATAGATTTAAAAACGAAACACTCTTATAATTAGCTAGTCCAATGAATCTCCTCAAAACCAAAAGACAGAAACGTTTGAAAATATAAGGAGGAGGCAGCTACGGAAATTTTTTATCCCTTGGCAATGACTTTTTATTATGATAAAATTTGACAGAATTGTTGGTTGTCAACAATGCTATGTATAAACAACGCATTGTTTTTCTCTACAGTAAACAATGCACCAATGCGTATTTACTATACAATGCATACCACATAAACTAAAAACATTTTAAAAAAATCCTGACAAGGACTGGTTTTTGGATCCAATTAAACAAGGAGCCTTAATCCATTAAAATGTCCTTTACATCAAAATAAATATCAAAATAAACATTGAGACCTACAAATACCCAGAACTCCAAAAACAAAAATATCATTGTAGAAACTAAACCCTTGCAACTAGGGTTTGCAATAACATAAAAGAAAATGGATGCAACAACAAATGTAGGGTTTGTAGCATTCAATGTATGTCTAAAACCCTTCTAATTTGTTGAAATGAAGAAAATGAATTTACATACCTCAAATTTCTCTTCTACAGATTTGTACGCAACCCATAGTGACCCCTTACAATTTATGCCCTTTAGAAAACATTATCCACTCCAATCTCTTACATGTTAAATATCTCTTGTACAAGTCTCCCCTCCAATTTTTGGCACAACAATGGATTATGGTTTAGGGTTTTATTTAAGTCACTTTTACAAAATAAAATTATCACTTTCTTTTTTTATTGTTTTTATGGTGCGTTGATGAAAAATGCATGTGTTTTTATTTTAAAAAAATGTTTTGGGTATGTGGTGCATCCTTCATATTTAAGCATGTCCTAAGCATAGGCCTATAAAATCTATAAAAATCATGTCCTATTAGATCAATTGCCTCATACATATTAAAAAATTTGTACATCCATGATAGAAGTTAATTCATTTGAAGAAACACTTGTGTATATAACAAAAGAAAAAACAATCACCGTATCTCCATATTCATTGTGTATTCTATCTCCATATTCATTGTGATATGAATATTTTTGTGACTGTTGAGTGATTGCATTAATTTTTTCCTTGGAAAGAAAAACGTTTTTTTTGGCTTTGACAGGATATGCGAATACAATTGCATTTATGTTTATATTGGAAGTTGAGGTATGTAAATTGCCTAGATTATATTGGGTGAGTTGCTTAATCATCCCTCACTTTGATTCCACCTACAATAGTTTGGATTAATTAAATTGAAGGAAATTAAAACGCCCCTCAATCCTGAGCGATTTGGTATATTATCCACAGTGGTTTCCCATTCATGGACACATTGGAATGGATTCCCACACTCTTAATTCAAATCATGTGACCCAATTTAATTTCCCAATGTCGAGCCTCAATGTGAAACTGACTTTGTTTTGATTTAATACATATAGTGTCCATATATATGTTCTCTCTTCAACCTACAATCTCTAAATTTGTGGACATAACACCATAACCCCTTCATCATCCATTTGAATGTTGTCAAAGAAGAAATTGTGCTTGTGCGGTTGCAAAAATAAATAGTGGGAATCAATTTCTAATTTATTTAGTGGCATGTTGCGTGGGTTAACCATAAAATGGACAAGGCATTTGGCCTCTGGAATCCTTTGAAATTTTTGTTACTTTATTAACTGAAAATAAATTCACCTATGAACTAGTGCCTTGTGTTTGCATTTTTTTATGGGTGTACCTGTTGTACCACAAAGTGAAACATTCCTTTGGATCCCAAAGTTCTTAATGTTATTGCATTTTCAGTTGGGTGTGTGGTGGTTACCTCTCTAACAAAGGCATTGGATTTAGTTACGAGGAATAGATGTGCATAATCCCAAGATTAAAGACCAATCTTTATTTTCCGTAAAAGTATCTGTATTGACAAAATGAATGGGCCATAGGCCTGCCATTTACGGATCAGATGATATCATAGCAGGTTCGTCAAGGAACTTGAACAAGTTACCATGGGAAAATCCTTGAACATGGATAATATAGAAGAGTTGAGAGACTTAAACATGCAGATCCAAGAAGAAATTCAATATTGTAGGCAGAGAGAAGATGAGATGGAAAATGAGCTTGCCAAGCATCAGGACCCCTTCACTACCATAAGGGATGAATTAGATAGGAGTAGATTGCAGCTATTTTAGTTGGGCGATAAATTCATTAAGTTGGATAATTGGATAATCTCAATATTCATCGTGATCTGAAATTCATATCCATAAATGATCTTGTTGGCTTTGATAGGATATGCAAATACAATTGCATTTATTTTTACAATGGAAGTTGAGGTATGTAAATCATCCAAATTATCTTGGATGAGTTGTTGAATCATCCCTCACTTTGATTCCACCTATAGCAGCTTGGATTAATTAAATTGAAGGCAATTGAAACATCTCGTGTAACACAATCAACCCCCTAAACATTTTTAGGCAGGTGGGATTTAAAAATTTATCTTCTCTACCCGACTCTTTACTCAGGTCCTCACCCCAATCCTTCCATCATCTATCTTCAAAATTGATAACCAGGTTCCAGACTGGTATAAGTGGCATTCCCAATCCCTGCAGCTTTTTCTTTTTACTATGCCAATGGTCCAACATCATGGTTACCACGTGGACTTCTCCTCATCACTAGTGCAACCATTCAAGGTAGTCATGTTTGTTGGTGTGGTGGTGACATTTCCTCGGGCACGGCATAGTCCATTTCACAAGCTTGGGCAAACCATCAGTAGGGAAAACTCTACACAAATTAGATTTGAACCTATATAGGTCAACAATTTTGGTTTAATTGGGCATAACTAATTGATGATTCTCAATGAATTTGACTTTACCTATTCAAGAAGAATATCATGCAACCTCAAACCTTCCTTCCAAATGTTTCTTTCCAAATACCTCAGTCCCAATGGATCTGATGGCTATGGTGGAGCTCATCAGACAGATGGAATCTCCATGGGTTCAATAATTGGCTAAACAAATAATAGGATCTCTCTAGTTAATCCAACAGATCCAACGAACAGGAAACATGGTGGTCAATGGTCCAGATTCATTGGGGATTTCTGAAATCCTGCAATAGTTAACAGTGTTGCACATTCCTCATCCAATCGCTCAATAGGTGGGGTCCACGACAGGACTCATAATATCAATGGCTCTTTTCAACTCATACTTTCAATATCAAGAAATACCACCTCCCACAANCAGTTCCTTCTAAACTCGGATCTCCAATAGATCCAATGGTCATCAGACTATTGATTCCAGCGATTAGGATTTCCTTGCATTCTCAAATCTAATCAATAGTCAAAGAGGTCACTTAACTCTAACAAGGCTTCTCTCATAATGGACTCACATCCAGATCAACAACTCAGATCTCATCGATCAGGCCTCATGCAAATCTATAGCTTTGGTCCTTTCAAACCTTCGCCTTCGAGATTTCTCCATTGGAACAAACACATATCAATCCTCGGGGATTATTTTGAATTTCATGTCCTGAAAATCCTAGTAGGATGGTCCAAAAAGGTTTCTACAGTTCAAATCCATTTGATCTGACCTCTATGTAAATCAATGACTCTCATTGACTCTAGATACTCTCGTCAAAAAGATTATCTTGGTAGTTCTTACCTATTCTTCTGATGACCATCCTCCAAAGGGCTTTCTCCAACACTGATATCTCTGATGAACGGTCAAGATTGACCCTCCATGTCAAATCTATAGCTGATATTCCCCTGAGGTTTTTAGTAGGAAACTTTCATAGGGATACAGGGAAATTCCATGTGAACAATCTCTTTACCTTCCTTGCACTGTCTACAAGGATCTATCTTAGGGATCCTCATACCTTTTTCCTGCATCCTCAATACTCAAGTGGTGCCTCTTAGTAGCTCCCAAAGTGAATATTTCCTCATCCTGCAAACTTTTCGTTCAAAGGATTGGGATAATGGAGGATTGCAGACCCTCATTAGCCAAACATCCCATATGTGTTTTCCATAGGTAGTCAACCAGTGTGGGATGGGTCTCAACAGATTAACAATTTTATATTTTAGAATTCATTCAACATAATAAAACTTCTTTCAAGAAAAAAATGAAAATATTCATATTCTTTAAAAAATAATGGCCAAATACATCTAGAAACACTTATATGTTTCAAGTCAAACTCCAACCTTCCTATTTACTGAGGTGAATGAATTTCCACCAAACTATAGGATATGTTGCACCTTTTCTTTCTACAACAATCCACCCTCATTCCAAGACATGACACCACCAAGGGACTCTCACATATTGGCTCTCAGGTTAAGAGTCCGAACATGAAGATTACTCTCCTTCACCATTTGGAAACAACAGGAATCCCCTATTCCCTCTTATTCCAGGGCCACCACGAGCTTACCACATGCCTTCCCTATAGGATTTCCTCTGCACAAGGGAGTCCCTTCATTGCTACAGATTCCATCTCACAAGCCTAGGAAAACCCTTTCCAGGGGAAAATCTACGCAAACTATATTTGAACCTATCCAAATCAACATTTCTAGATTAATTGGGCACAACTAATCAATGACCGTTAATGGGTCAGACTCTTCCTATTTAGGAAGCAAGTCATGCAACCTCAACCCTTCCTTCTGCACATTTCTTTCCAACTACCTCATTCCCAACGGATCTGATGGCTACAATGGAGCTCATCCGACAAATGGGATCTTTGCATATTCACCAATTGGATAAACAAACAATAGGTTCTCTCTAGTGAATTCGACAGATCCATCAAACAGTAAACAGAGTGGTCAATGGTCCAGATTCATTCAGATTTCTGAACTCCCATAATAGTTAACAATCTTTTTCATTCCTCAACCAATCACTCAATCGGTGGGGTCCATGATAGGATATATGGCTCAGATCCTTTTGGATTGGGAAGATCAAATACTCATGTCCACTCAGAATTTATCTATCAGGAAATACCACCTCCCACAAACTTTTGGTTTTTTTTTTCAAACAATTCCTTCTGAACTCGGGTCTCTGGTAGATCCAATAGTCATTGGACTACTCGGTCCAGTGGTTAGGATTTTCTCGCATTATCATATCTACTCAACAATTAAAAGGGTTCACTTAAATCTGGCATGGCTCCTCTCAAATTAGAATCACAGACAGATCATCGACTCAAATCTCATTGGTTGGGCCTCATGCAAATATACGGCTCTGGTCCTTTCATACCTTCACCTTCGAGCTTTCTCCATCATAATAAACACCTAGCAATCCTCAAGTATTATTTTGAATGTCGTGTCCAAAAAATCCTATAGAGATGTTCCAAAAATGGTTCTACGATCCAAATCCATTCGATATGACCTCTAAGTAAATCGAAGACTCTCGTTGATTCACGATACACCCATCAGAAATTTTTCCTTGGCGGTGCTTACTGATTCTTCCAACGACCCTCTTCTGAAGGGATTTATCCAACACTTAGGTCTCCAATGAAGGGTCAATATCAAACCCCCACATCAAATCTATAGATGATATTCCCATTGATCCAAAAATACTTAGATGTCAATTAGTTCTTAAGCAGACACTAACATCCGACTAGATTTGAGAAATTAAAATCGTCATGACTATTTGCAAAATATCATGTGAAAATGCTTATTTATCCAATACTTCATTAACTTATAGATAAATTGTGGAAATATTGAGTGAAAAAATAAAGAGAAATAGAGACATAAAATAATAAGTCTCATTACACAGTTTGATAAACGATTTCACCCATCTTGGGCTACGTCTCTGGGTCTGCTTCCAAACAGTGAGATTTCTTTTATTAATCCTCAAATGCTTGATACAATGATGGCTTAAAATGGAAAATTTGAAGACACCCTTCAATTATGTTGTTGAAACCTAGAATCAGAGGTTACCACTGAATTCCTCTTGAAATTATGACAAAAATGAGTATATACTTGACTATGTTCTGAATAGGTTCTTAAAGACCCCCGTTTGCACGCATAACGAGACTATGGGTCTCATACATGACAGACTAGAATAAGACTTTCATATACTGCACTTTAGCACAAAACTAACATCACCATCAGATTCATCTCGGACTTATGAGAAAAAAGAGTATAAACACTCTATACTTCTCTCAAAAAACTTAATAGCATGCAAAACGAGACAAATCCAAAACATGGACACCTCTTGCATGCAAAACAAGGAAAATTCTCTCTTTGGCACAAATACCTATGTCAAAACAAACCCAATAACGAGTTCTTGGCATGAGAAATTCATGTGGGGCATTAATATGGGTGTTGGTTAAATAAGGGTTGAGGCCTAAACCGTGGCCCGAAACCATTGGAAAACATTAATATTTTACCGTTGGTATCGCGTAACTATAAGCACATTTGGAGCATTGATTAGAGTGTTGGCATACATGGGATGAGGTCATGGGTTCAAAGTCGTGGACCTCTCCTCCTTTTGCGCATAGTTTTAACTTTAT
>SNQJ01S0053960.1:28747-50858 GCA_010110895.2 Picea sitchensis
CGTGAATCTTGGAACTTGGTTACATTAGATTCCATATATACCATGGGTCAGGGGCTTATTCCTCAGCCCTTTTCCCATCGAATACACAACCTTTACAACTTAAACAAAATTTATACCATATGACTATTAAGTCACATGTTATGATGTATTGGTAAGTCATTGGATTATCAAGCATGGGCTCCGGGTTTGATCCTTTGGGCTCATAACAAAATTTTATTCCACCTTAACCATATTCATCCAATGGGATACTACCATGTGGCAGTCTCTTATTGGTCCACTTGTGCAACCTTCACATGTATGTTCATGCCACGTTTCCAACGTTAATTGGTCCACTTGTGCTCCATGTCACTGTATGATCTGATGATTGTACCTACCACTTGTTCACCACATCATCACTATATGATCTGTAGGGATGCCATGTGTCACCCTTCCAATGGTGCCACATGGCACACCCATTTTTTCATTTTTTATTTTTTCTTGAAAACTTCAAACAACCATAACTTTCTAATACGACACATGTTTGAGGTGACTCACGTGTCATTGGAAATCTCTCACCAAGGTCTATGCAATGAAGTCATTTTCAAGAGTATTTGAGATGATCAACTTGTGAGCGTTCTGGATCCCCTGGATATATTTGAGTGTTTTGGATCCTCCTGGATCACCCATGAGGGTTTTAGTAGAAACTTAAATAGGGATACAAGGTAATTCCATGTGAATAATCTCTTCATATTCCTCACATTGTCTACAAGGATTTAACTCAAGGATCCTTGGACCTTTGGCATGCATATTTGATACTTAGGTGGCACCTCTCAACAGCCCCCGAAGTGAATATTTTCTCATCCTGCAAACTTTCCATTCAAAGGATTGGGGTAATGCAGGATTACAGGCCCCCATTAACCAAATACCCCATACGTGCTTTCCATGGGTATTCAACCAATGTGGGATGGTTCTCAACAGATTAACGAGTTTAGATTTTAACATTCACTCAACATAATGAAACTTGTTTCAAGAAAAAAATGATAAGATTCATATTCATTAACAAATAATGGCCAAATACATCTAGAAACACTTATATGTTTCAGGTAAAACTCCAACTTTCCAAATGATTGAGGTGAATGCATTTCCACCCAACCATAGGCTCTATTGCACCTTTTATTTCTACAACAAGCCACCCCCTTTCTATCCAATGAAACCACCATGGGAATCTCACAGATTGGCACTCAGGTTAAGGGTTTGAACATGAAGGTTACTCTCCTTCACCATTTGGAAACAACATAAATCCCCTATTCCCACTGAGTCCAGGGCCACCACAATCTTACTAGGTGTTTTCCTAGCTGGATTTCCTCTACACAAGGGATTCCATTCACTAATAAATAGTCCATCAATGCTCTCCCCTTACCAGTGTCAGTTTATTTCCAGAAGCACCAACTAACGGCCCTCTCCACTCCAGTCTAGATTCGGGTATTCTCTGTTCTAGATCGACTATGCATTCCTTGTGTAAGATTCCTATTTTCCTCATAGGAATTTCCCAATTCTTCTCTGCTCAACTCATGTATGTGCATAATTTGCATTGGTGTTCATTCTTTTTTGACTACCCTCCTCTTCCCCCAAATTCACCCAATCTAGAGCATTCTTCGCCTCAAGTTCCTCGGCTTGATTATGTCAGAAGCAGCCTCGGGGTAAAGCTCCCAAATCAAATGGGTTCCATAGTACTTCTAGCTGATAGCTTCAGCAAACCCAGTCATTCTTTCGTGTACAGTTCTAAGGGTAGGCATAACTACCCCAACTACTGGGTCTGATTTCCATTAACGGGCTTTCTTGTGAATGGGAAAGACAGGGTACTTTTAGGAAGATTTGGTCATTCGAGGTTATGTCAAGGAGTGGTTGGATTTATTGGGTAACTAAGAAAATTCCTAGTTCCCACTCTCCAATTCCCATTTGTGGTATCATATCGATTACTGCAAGGCTTCCCCTTTAGTTAGATAGTTGGTAATTTCATTAATCATGAAACACAATTTTCAAGGTGTGCACAATGGCTACAAGCTCCAAGTCGTGAGTAACATAGTGTTGCTCATGATCATTTAATTTCTTTGATTCATAGAAAATCGCATGTCCTTCTTGCATGAGGACTCCACCAAGTCCTTCTTTACAAGCATCAGTACAGACTAGGAAACCTTTTTTAGGGTCTGCAATCCTTAGGATAGCAACATTGGTTAAGAGGTATTTCAGTTGTTGGAAGTTGGTATCACACTCTGCTAACCACACAAACTTCACCCCTTTTTCTTTGTAATGAGGTGATGGGATGACAAATCATGGAAAATCCATTAATAAACCTCATGTAGTAACCAACTAATCCCATAAATGATCATCCCATAAATGATCTTACTTCATAAACATTCCTAGGGGTTGGCCAATCCATGATTTCCTTAATATTTTATGGATCAACAGCCAGTCCATCCTTAGAAATTATGTGGCCTAAATATTGAATTTCCATCTAAAAGAAGTCACACTTATTATACTTAGTATACATATGGTGATATCTTAGCACCTGTAACACCAACCTAAGATGATCTTTGTTATCTTCCTTGGTCTTTGAATATACTAAGATATCATCAATGAACACAAGGATGAACTTGTCCAAATACTTGTTGAGAATGTTGTTCATCAAACACATAAAAGTGGTGAGTGTACTGGTAAGCCCAAAAGGCACCATCACAAATTCATAGTGTCCATAATTCATTTGAAAAGATATATTGTGGATGTCCTTTTCTTTAATTATGACTTGGTGATATCTAGATCTCAAGTCTATTTTAGAAAAGACTATATCTCCCCTAAGTTCATAAAAAAGATCATCATCCTGGGTAGTGGGTAATTGTTCTTGATGGTCATATTGTTCAACTATTGGTAGTTGATACACAGCCGCAAAGTACCATCTTTCTTCTTGACAAACAGTGTTGGTGCTCCCCAGGGTGACACACTCGTCTTGATATACCCTTTATCCATCATCTCTTTCAATTGCACCTTTAAATCCACCAGATTTGGTGTGCTTATTCTGTAGGGAATTGTATATGTTGGTATTGCTCCCGGTACAAGGTCTATGGAAAAATCGAAATCTCATTTAGGAGGAAGTTCGGTCACCTCCTCTGGAAATACATATTTAAATTTATGTAGCACTAGGTGATTCTCAATCTTCAGCTTAGTGTTCTCTTCTGCATTTATCACTTGTATTACATACAAGGAACACCCTTTCTGACTAAATTTCTTGAGTTGCAATGTTGATATTAACCTCGTCGATACAGGATTTTGGATGCCCTATAGAACCCTCGTGTTTCCTTCACTACGTTCACATTCTAAGGTTTTTTCATAGCAATCCAAATTTTCTTTGTGGGCATCCAACCATTCCATACCTATCAGTATATCATACGACCTCAAAGGTAGGATATTTAAGGTTTCTTGTGTATGAAGTCCATTCATTTCGAATGGGCATGCTTCAATCATTTTTTTCACCTTTCGTTGAGTTCTTGTGGCTAGCTAAACTAACCCCGGGTTTGCATGCTTCTTTCTCTGTAAGACATATGCTTCAACAACTTGGGATCAAATATAGATAAGGTTAGAACTAGGGTCAATCAAAATGGAAATGGGTTTTTTGGCAATTATACCTTCCATCTCCACCACTAAAGCTTAGTGGTCCACTTGTTGATTCTCAACAGTTGCATAAATTTGTGGCATGTACCTGGCCACATCATTAATAGTAGTAGTCTCTTAAGCATGGTAAACTCTTTTGTTGTCATGTTGTTGTGAGGGAAGTCCCTAAATAGATGTGCTTACCCATAACCCCAACATCAAATAGGCCCTTTCTTTTTCTCCTCTACTTTCTCCCTTATTTGCTTTGTTGGATTGTTCCCACTTTGAGATCAAAAAAAAAATGGTTCATACTTCTAATCAGATGACTGGACTTAGCACCTCTTTTTGGATTTTTATATTGGGATGGTAATTAAATCCATTCCTATAAATCCAATATTATCCTTCCTTTTCCAATCCCTAAGAGGCTCCTATCTATGTTGGGATTGATCATAACAGTGTTTGTCCTTTCTAATGGTGTCCTCCAGTGTCTTAGGATTGTCGAACTCAATCCTATCCTTATATGACTATGGTAATCCAATGATGAAGCGTTGTATCCTTGCTTTCTCATCCTTGATGTAGGGAACATACTTCATCAATTCCAAGAACCTATTGGCATAATAATCCATGGTAAGTTTCCCTAACTTATGTTCATGGAACTCTTTAATCTTACCATTGCAGAATTTTTCTAATAAATATGATTTCTTGAAATATTTCTCGAATTGTTTCCAGGTCAGCTTACTTTCCTTTAATCCTTTAACATCCTTGAGATATTCCCACCATATGGAAGCTCCTCCATTTAGATTGAAAATAGTTATCCTTTGTATTTTCGGATTGATTATGTACTTGAAAATACTTCCCTAATCATAGTAACCAAGCCTCGACCTCCTCTCCTTCCTTGATTTCTACATCAAATGTAGGCAACTTTTCCTTCTTGAATTCCTCTGTCAGATAAATCTGAAAGTGTATTTATGTCTTCTTCTTGGAGATGCTTGACCTATTTTTAATACTGGATATCTCTTTTGTAGTGGTCTTTGTTACCACTCCGAGTTAGGGGTAACTAAGGAGATGTTGTCTCGAGGCCCGTGGGTTGAATACATGGAGTGACGAGAACCATATGAGTGGAAAAATCCCCTCCTCTCACCAAACATCTATTACACACCTATTTTTCGCACTACTAAGTGTCTCACTTAAGTCTCACAATTTCATCACCATGTGGGAGTGTTTGTCATAATCCTAGACATGTTGGAAGGGAAACCTATCATTTGGAGGTCAAAATACTATCTTTCACCTTGAAATTTTGGCATTTTTTTAGTATCATCTCTCCCTTTCCTATATGAAGAGGAGGATGAACCCTTGTCATATCCCCTTTATTCGTTCTAGGGGAGAGATATTATCTCCCTGTGCTCAGTTCTAGGGGGGCGATGAAGTGGTCGCAACCATTATGCCTTATTTTGAGAGGTTGTTTCCAGGATATTTCAGTTGGTTAGAGGTTGGTTTGAGCTACCCTTTATCCAAGGCAAGGTAAATATTGTATTTTCAACTAAATCCTCATATGATCTTATCCTCTCCTCAAAATTATCATATGGTTGTTATGCCTCAACTCCTATATAATGGAGGCCATTCTTGGGTGAAGGGGAGGAAGAATTCTAGAGTATCATATTGTTGGTCTTGTGACATTCAAAGGGATGGAAAGGAGAGCTTGGAGGAGCTGCTACAACATAGACATTAAGGTTGTAACTGCTTCATTACATATTTCTTTCCATATAATATAATTTGGCCTATTCCCCTCATGCTTATATTTTTCAATGTATGCATGTTTATTTTTGCTTAGCTCAAAGAAGATAGGTTTATTTTTCCAAACAATATATCGTGTAAGAAAGGAGAATTGTTTTTTTCCATCAGGACTTATCTTGCACCAACATCTTGGACATCAATATCAAGGGCTTGAGCAACGAGGACAACCGACGGAAAAGAGGTAAGTTATCTACCTTGTTCTCTCATCTTCTTTTTCCATTCTATTTGTGGGTATATAAAGTAGATCTGGGGGGGGAAGTAGAAAAAACTTCTTAGTTTTTTTCTTGGATAAAAGGAGTCTTGATCTAAGGGGGGTTTCACCTATCCACAGGGGAAACTTTTCCACAACAAAAATTGGTGACTCCATTGGGGAACGATCATTTTGATATTTCCTTACTGTTTTCTAGTTCTTTGAAATATTATTCTTTTTCTTGATCCTTTTTATTGTATGCATATTATTTGAATTTTCCCCTTCCCTCATCATCACTAGGAAGCTTACCGAGTTAAGAACTTGATCCAAAATGGATCCTGAAATGCTCAAAAATCAAAGTTCTCAAATTCTCAACAAAATGACATGATCGTGAAGTGTTTGTCGCAAGTTTTTCGGCGGCACAAACAGATCAAAAAATGGATGTCATATGAGAAATTTATGGCAATTGGAAAATTTGGTCTTCTCCAACAAAAGTCAAAGGGTCAAAGGGGCACGTGGCATATTTAACATGTGACACTTGGTAGCTTCTATGCTCAACAAGTGGCAGATCCTGCAACAAACACATGGCATTTTAGATCTCTACATTTGGCAGTTTCTGATGTTAACAAGTGGCAAGGGGTGATTAGTCCACATGGTATGGTTTTGTCCAACCATGGGTTGACACGTGGCCTAAACACAGGGTGCCATGTGTCACCCTGGATGGGGCCTAAAAGAGTTGAAGGGAAAATGTAATCTGACTTCATGGGAGTCAAACCTATGACCTATCAATATAACAAAGTCCTAACACTAATGCACTAGCCACAAAGGCAAGAACCAAAGTTTAGAAATACATCCACTTTTTAAAAATCTAATTTAAGCACCTTTTCATGGCTAAGGAAGGCACACCTTGTTGGGTTCTAGGTCATATGACAGGGGTTGTGACCAGGGACGCACCTGAAAGTAGGGCCCTAAAGGGCCTAGCTCCAGACCATATGACTCCCATATGACCAGAGAAAGGGGTGTGTGCCCTATTCTTGGGGGCTTGGCCAAATTTTTAGCCAAAAGTGGGTTTTGACCTTATTTTAGTGGATTTTTAGCTGATTTTTGGCCCTCTTAAGGGGATATGAGCCCAATCTGAGGCCAGAAAGCTGGGGGGAAGTTGGATTTCGACCCTCAACTCATTTTGTATTTAAACATAGTCATTTAGAGGCCAAAAGGAGGAGATTTTATGTAGGTTTGAAGATAGGAATGCTTGTAAAGGAGTGATCTTTCTGTCGTTTCTTGTAATTTAAGAGGCCTTTTGAGCCCAATTGTGAGAGGATTATTGGGAGGATTCCGTAATCAGTGCCTGAAGAGAATCTGCAACAGATTGGTAAGCCTTTTTGAAGCATTTTGTAAAGTGTGCATTGATGTAATTGAGCGTTAGAAAGAGGAATAAAGCAGTCATCCACTGGAAGCGGGACTCGGAGACGTAGCCAACACTTGGTGAACTCCGTTATCAATTTCTTGGTGTTATGGTTTGCTATTCTTAATGTTAATTTTTTGTTCTACATTCTTTATGATGGCTGCAACATTCTTTCATTAAAACTTCTTCTTTTCTTCAATTTCTAAATGGTAAATCAACTCATGAAAAATACTTAACCAAGTCTTTAAAAGATCATTTTCGGATCAAGTGGTATCAGAGCAGGTTGACAGTTGGTTGTTTGAGTTTGCATGATTACCAGGGAAAATTTAATTCATGGTGAAGGAGATCTTGTAGAAGGAGATCCTGAGATTGGATCAAGAAAGATGACATATCAAAGTGAGAAGATGGCATCGGAAGAAGAACTTTCTCAAAATAAAAGAGAGTTTCAAAAGACTTTCTTTTCCATGTCGGAGATGGTAAAAGTGTTGCATGATGATTACTTGGAATGGAAAATACCAGTTCAAGGGGAATCTTCAAAGAAATCCAAAAGTGAAGAAGGATATAACCCTCCAAAATCTCCTCCTTCACCTCCTTCATCTCCATCATCTTCTTCTTCTTCAATTACAAGTTCGAATACTACTTCTTCAAGAAAACATTCTCATAAAAATAAGCCTGATATGCCATTACTTAAACTTGATGTAAAATTTGTTTTGCCTATGTATTATGGCGAAGTTAATGCTAAGAAACTTGATAATTGGGTTAGACAGATGGAGGTATATTTTAATGTGAAGCAAATCAAAGATGAGGCAACCAAAATCAGATTAGCATTGCTTCGTCTTGAAGGCACAACTCTCATTTGGTGGAAAAGTAAGATGCAACATGGAACTCAGGAAGTTGGTAAGATTTTTCCATCATGGCATGATTTTATTTCCGCACTTAGAAAACAGTTCTATACATTGGCATATAAGGAAAAGGCTTTAATTGAATGGAAAAGTCTTAAGTTAAGAAAAGGAAAATTGGTGCAGGAATATATAGATGAATTTCGTAAGATGGCTTTGATGTTAGATGTTCCATTGACTACACAAGAAACTCTTATGAAGTATATAGGAGGTTTTCCTGCTTATATTTGTAATATTGTATTTATGTTTGGACCTAATAATATTGATGAGGTTTATGTTCAAGAAACATATATTGAAACAGGAAAAACTAGAGTTAGCGTATCAAGGGAATCATCTTCAAAGAAAAAAGGAAAAGGAAAAGGGAATGGGAAAAAAGAAAATTCAGCAACGGTGAAGGAAGAGAAGCTCTCTTGCAAGCATTGCAACAAAGAAGGGAACCATGAGGAACATTGTTGGCAATTGCACCCAGAGAAGAGACCGAAGTGGTTCAAAGAGAGGAAAGGGAGGGAAAAAGTTGCAACAGCAGGACATCCAACAAACGTGGGGTCAGATTCAAGTGATGAGTCTAAAATTATAGCAGTTGGTTTATCAAGTGATTATTATGAAGATAGATGAAAATTGTTTCATATAAGGGTCATAATGAAACATACTAAGATCGATACATTGTTAGATAGTATATCTCAATCTAACTTAATTTCAGAGGAGGTGGTTAAACAATTGGGATTGAAAACTAAGTTACATCATAAACCTTACTCACTTAAATGGATAAGCAATAATCATAAATTTCCCATAACAAAGCAATGCACTTTAAGGTTTACAATTTCATCATAGTTTGTGGATGAGGTAACATGTGATGTGGTGCCACTACATGAATGTCTAATGGTCTTAGGAAGCCCTTATTTATATGATCTCAAAGCAATCTTCTACGGGGAATAGAATCAATATCGTTTGTTTAAAAGGGAACTGAATATGTTGTACATGCTCATAATATAAAAGAAAATCAATCTCTTCTAACAATGGAACAATCAAAGAAGGAAGCTTCTGCAAGAAATACACCTATAATTTTGCCAAGTAAAGCAGTTGATCTTAAGCATGAACGTGAGATGGTTGTAGGATGGGAGTTCAATCATACTTTGCTTCAAGATATGTTAATGTCGTGCAAGCCCATCAAACATATTGGTTCATTTTCAGTCATATTTTTGATATTATCATTGCTAATGTTTTCTACATGGATGGTAGTGGATTTAGAAATATGTGAATGAGTTCAAATGGATAACAATGTGATTTTAGTTGGCATGGTTATTATGAAATTGATTATCATGCGACAGGTGCAAGGGACAAATTTGATAGACAAAGGAAAAGTGGGGAGGCCTATCCCACACTTGATGTCTGGTTAATAAGCTTTTGGAGGTCCAAAATCTTTCAGTGGGGAGGAATGACCCAAAATGGATCCTAAAATGCTCAAAAACCAAAGTTCTCAAATGCTCAATAAAATGACATGATGGCTAAGTGTTCTTCGCAAGATTTCCAGTGGCACAAACGGATAGAAAAAATGAATGGCGTATGAGAAAGTTATGGCAGTTGGAAAAATTGGTCTTCTCCAGCAAAAGTCAAAGGGTCAAAGGGACACTTGGAATCTTCTGTGCTTGAAAAGTGGTAGCTCCTGCAACCAACACATGGAATTTCGGATCTCAAGATTTGGCAGTTTCTCATGTTGACAAGTGGCAAGAGGTGATTGGTCCACATGGTATGGTTTTGGAAAACCATGGGCTGACACGTGGCCCAACCACAGGGTGCCACATGTCACCCTGGATGGGGCCTAAAATGAATGAATTAAAAATATAATCTGACTCTATGGGAGTCAAACCTATGACCTATCAATATAACAAAGTCCTAGCACTAATGCACTAGCCACAAAGTCAAGAACCAAACTTTAGAAATACATCCACTTTTTAAAAATCTAACTTAAGCACCTTGTCATGGCTAAGGGAGGCGCACCTTGTTGGGTGTTGGGTCATATGACAGGAGTTGTGACCAGGGGTGCGCCTGGGCGCAGGGCCCTAAAGGGCCTAGATCCAGGCCATAGGACTCCCATATGACCAAAGAAAGGGGTGTGTGCCCTATTCATGGGGGCTTAACCAAATTTTTATCCAAAAGTGGGTTTTTACCTTAATTTAGTGGATTTTTAGCTGATTTTTACTGATATTTTAGGATTTTTTGCCCTCTTAAGAGGATATGAGCCCAATCTTAGGCCAGAAAGTTGGGGGGAAGTTGGATTTCGACCCTCAAGTCATTTTATATTTAAACACAGTCATTTGGAGACCAAAAGGAGGAGTTTTTATGCAGGTTTGAAGATAGGAATGCTTGTAAAGGAGTGATATTTCTAACATTTCTTGTAATGTAAGAGGCCTTTTGAGCCCAATTGTGAGAGGATTATTGGGAGGATTTTGTAATCAATTCGTGAAGAGAATCTACAGCATCTTGGTAAGCCTTTTTGTAGCAGTTTGTAAATCTTGAATTGATGTAATTGAGCATTAGAAAGAGGAATAAAGTGGCCATCTACTGGAAGCAGGATGCGGAGACATAGCCAACACTTGGTGAACTCCGTTATCAAGTTCTTGGTGTTATGGTTTGTTGTTCTTAATTTTCATTTTATGTTATGCATTCTTTATGATGGATGCAACATTCTTTCATTAAAAATTCTTCTTTTCTTCAATTTCTAAATGGTAAATCAACTCATGAAAAATACTTAACCAAGTATTTAAAAAATCATTTTTGGATCAAAACCTGACCCTATCTCTAGCCTTTGGACATCATGTTGTATTTAAGCTGCTAGCTTCTTCCATTCATGTTGGGGGAAAAGTACCAACCTTTGGACATCATGTTGGGAAAAAACCCGCCAATGGGTATCACCCAAAGTACTAACCTTTGGACATCACGTTGGGAAGAAACTCGTCAATGGGTATCATTCTGAGCACAATTTCATTCTTTGTTTCAAGCTCATTAAAAAATGAAATAGGCACTCCAAGCACAGTTTCAGTATTTGTTTCAAGCTGGTTAAAAAATGAAGCAAGCACTCCAAGCACAGTTTCATTATTTGTTTCAAGTTGGTTAAAAAATGAAGCAGGCACTTCAAGCATAGTTCATTTTTTGTTTCAATCTTGTTAAAAAATGAAGCAGACGTCTTTTTGTCTACTTAATGGTTGTGCTTGCTATTACTTCATTGTTATTTGTCATCTCTCTTTCTTATGTTCATTGTAATTATGCTTTATGTTAGTCATTTGCATCACACTGCTCCCATTTTGCAGTTACCCTCTAGAGAGACACACTGTTGTGAGCAATCCTCGCTTTCCATGCCTACTTGTTATGCCCTATTGTATT
Source organism: Picea sitchensis (assembly GCA_010110895.2). Taxonomy (NCBI): domain Eukaryota; kingdom Viridiplantae; phylum Streptophyta; class Pinopsida; order Pinales; family Pinaceae; genus Picea; species Picea sitchensis. The sequence continues at coordinate 40,041 of SNQJ01S0053960.1, forward strand.
CATTGCTTAGGATTCATTCCGCCTATTGGAACTTAGTTACATGCCACTCGTTCTCTCTAGACGAGCTTAGTCTTTGTTCTTTATCATGCTCGTAAATACATGAGAATAAGTTACCAAGTATACTTTTATCACTTTTTCAGACTTGTAAAAACTATATGAAAAAGGAACTCTTTGGATTTTCCTTTAATCTCTTTTCAGAATCTATAAAAATGATAAGATTTTTGAGAAAGATTGTTTCCTTTCACACTCATTAAAAGGATTTGAAAGGGCATCTATTTGGTGTAAGCTTAACCCTTTTTCAAACCAAATGGACTAATTACAAAAAAGGAATACTCTAGTCAACCTTGACTGGAAGAGTTCTCCCTTGTGTTTTTTTATACTTTTTCGGGCTCAGGGAACTAAATTTACGAAAAAGAACAACCCTAGAGTCTTCTTTAAGTTCTTTTTAGACTCTCTAAATGTGAAAATACCATTGATTCTACCTTCTCTAGGATCGTAAAATTATACATTAAAGGACCCATATGGGATCGAACCCCTCCTTCTTTTGGTTTGTTAAAAATGTGATGAGGGACTCATCATGTTGATATTATGGTAGTTGTGGGAGGTAATAACCTCCATGTGTAACTCTGACAAGAATAAAATATTATGGGAAGCAAGAAGAAACCCTAAAGCATTGGACATAACCCTAGAAGACAAGTCAAAGTAGTCATGACTTACTCTATGAAGTCAGAAAACAAGTTAGAAGATGATTCTAACTTCATAGCATGGAAGACAAGGATTGACCTCATCCTTGCCAAGAATAAAGTGGTGGATATTGTGAAAGGAAAGATCATGGAACCATAGTTTGAAGAAGTAAAAGAGAAGGAACCTCATAATGTTGCAGTTATGGAGAAGTTCAAAGACAATGAAATCAATGTCATGAGTATCGTAGTGGACTCTGTAAAATACCACTTGATACCCTACATATCTCATCTTGACTCTTCTAAGAAGATGTACGATTCCCTAACTAACCTCTTCTCAGTCGGAAACATTGGACAAGTAATGAATCTGAAGAATGAGCTCCATGACATGAAAATGAATGATGATGACCGCATAACATCATACCTTGTGAGAATCTCTCAGTTAAGAGATCAACTACAAGTTATTGAAGAAATCATTTCAGAGAAGGAACTGGTAAATATATTACTCAATGGTCTTCCCAAGACATGGGATGCATTTTCCGCAAGCATGAACACAAGAGAGGAATATCCCACATTTGAAGAACTTTGGACTTGTTGTGCACAAGAAGAATCAAGGATTAACGCAAAAGAGAAATCCCAAAAGAAATACGATGATCAAGCTTTAACAGCAAAGTTCAAGACTTTAAGGAATAAGAAGAAGTTTGGCTCAAGAAGGAAACCAAATCAAGAAAAGGATATGTCAAAGATACAATGCTTCAACTATCGAAAATATGGAAACTATAGGAACCATTGTCTTGAGTTAAAGAAACGGAAGGAAATAGACGAAGCAACAGTTGTTGAAGAAAGGGAACCCTCAAAGAAAGTCAAGCAGGATAAAACAGACTTCTTCTTCTAATTCAAGGTAACAATATTCTTCAAATATCTTGTACATATCATGTTTACATAGTTCATGTACATATCATGTATATCTATTTATTAGAAGAAAGTATGTTCAAGGGAAATAATACCTATGGAAGAGTAAAAGGATAAGGATTGTTATTATGATGACTACAAGTCAAGCAATACACATGAAAAGATGAAGTATGTTGACAATGTTTTTGTAACAATTCCTGTGGAAGTTATTATACAAGTAACAACTGCCAGATAAGCCAAAATTAGAGTCAAACTTGAAGAGACCTAGAAGAATTCAAGACAAAGGAAATTAGAAAAAGACCCGTAACACCTTGCAGAAGGAAATAAGAATGCAGACGGAAGCATGGGCTATCTTAGATGGAGGGAGATGATTACAGAATTCCAAAAGAAGAGCATGAATTCATGCATGAAGCAAGGATTAGGAGGGAGCTAATCCTAAATAATATGATCCATTGAGGATTATGAAGTATCTGTCCATGTTCCCATTGAACGTAGCAGCCATGAAAAGCAACACGTGTTCAGTTTGAATTTAGAATAAGTCTTGTTATAAAAGAATCCTTAAAGTATCCTTGGTTGTCCATCTACATCCACGATCCTATGATGAAAGGAAGAATTTGGAATCTTCAGGGCATGGAATATATAGAAGACTCCATGAACCCAAGAACTAAAGAGAAACATGAGGATGAACATGAATATTCCAAGAAAGAAAGAAAAATCCAGAACAACCAATCATTATATTGAGAATCACAAAGACTACCAGCTTGGTTTGAACTCACTAAGAAGAAATTGAGTAGAATAAATGGAAGTTATGATAAATAACAGTGTGAAAAAGACTTATGAATGGAAGCATTGCAATATCTAGAGGTTCTTCCAAAAGGAGGGAGAAGACTATGACAACAGCTTGTTCTAGATATACCTCTTGTAGTATCCATGGATTGGAATTTACATGTAAAAGATTGTTCTTCCCAATAAAGCAAGTGAGAAAGAAGGTTATACCAGAAAGAGACCCATGTATGCAGATATAATAAGACCTTGTATGGATTGAAACAACTTGATGCAGAGTATCTCATATACAGCAAAAGTGTGGTGAAAACTTTCTATGACAAAGATATAGATACTTAGAATTTTGGGATGATGCATTGTTAATCCATGGAAAACTCTCATGATGAAAGAAGAATTTCTACTTGGATATGCTTCATTTTGAGCCTTTCCATGATGTCATGAGCTAGAAGTAAAAAGAAGTGTTGAATTCAACCATGATATATTGTAATGATCAGAGCTATATGAAGCCTTCAGAAAAAAATAGCATTCCATGATAGACCAAAGTACATTGAGATCAAGCCTTACATTCTATGTGTTGAAGTTCAGAAAAGAGAAGTGGTTCTCCAATATATCTCCACATATGAGCAGATAACAGATATTTTTGTACACCCTTTGTCCAAGATGAAAAAGATTGCGTACATAAGAAACAAGTTGGGGCTCGTGGAGAGAACTTCCTTATTGAAAAAGGAAGAGATTGCTCCTAGGTTGGGAGGGAGCATTGATGTGTTATTGATTTATGGACAGTCATTTTTCAGTTTGAAAAATGGCCCAAGATGAGCAATCGTTTCCAGTTTGGAAAGTGGTTTGAGATTTCTGACGAACAAGAATTTTCCAGTTCGAAAAATGGTCCAGTTCAGAAAACGGTTCGATAAATTGTTGATGTACCATAGACAGTGATTCCTCGTGTGGCCAGTGTGGGGGAATGGTCTAGGACAGCCATTCTTCTTGCAAGTCACTCTAAGTAGTGGTCAAGTAGAATGGTATGCCTTGTCAGGCAGTCATTCTTTCGAAGTTCACAGTTGTGAGCAGTTTTGAAGAATGGTCCATTTTGGAGGTTGGTGCAGAACAGTCGTTTCCATTAGGGAATGATCCAGACAGTCATTCCCTAAGGTGGATTCATTCTATCCAGGTTTCACTATGATTAGTGTTGTAGGAATGGCCTATTTAGGTGAATGGTCAGGTTCAACAATCAAGGATAGGTATTCCCTAGGGAAAACTCATTCTCTCTAGGTTGCACTATGACTAGTGCCGGAGGAATGGCCCAGTTAGGTGAATGGTTCAGGCTCATAAATCAGGGACAATTATTCTTCTATTCCTGAGAAGAATAGTCTAGATAGCCCATGGATGATGGTTTACATTATGAGAGTAGATGTTCTTCCATATCTCACAGATGTGAGTGGAATAATGGCCCAAATGACTCAGTTTATATCATGATATTGTTTTATGCAGGTTGATATCAGATGATATGATTTCTATGGAGACTGTATGTCTCTGGATAGTAGATGTATGCTACTGTGGTGGATGTGTTCCACCAGTTATGACTATGTGTCATTGATTAAGTAGCCATGTGCTACTTGGTGTGGTTGTGTACCACTGGTTAGTAGTTCTGTACAACTATGGATAGACACAGTTGTGTTATATTGAATGGCATTGTTCTAATTTCCATGTAGACTATCAACAGTGTTGAAAATTATTATCAGCTATATGGATCGCCAGTGTGTTGATGGATAGACATTCTCCAGACATAAAATGGTCCAGGACATTTATTCTTTTAGGGCGTATGTCTGGATTAGAAGAATAGTCCTTGTAGCCCATGGTGTGGCTTCCAACATCTGTTGGAATAGTTATTCTTCTAGGATATATGTCTAGATTAGAAGAATGGCTCTTGTATCACTCTGTGGAGTGAGTGACTTATTCAACATCATGCCTGATTACTCAGATGGAGTATGGCTTCGAGAGATGATGCAATTGATGCTATCATATGATATTGATAGTGATGATGGTGCTCGTGATCTAATCATGAGAAGCATGTATGGATATGATGATGATACCGGTTGAATGGTATGTTTGTTCTCAAGACCATTGCCTTCAATACCTCCCTAGCTGGGAGGGATTTTTGATATTATGGTAGCTACGGGAGGTATTAACCTCCACGTGTAACCTTGAAAAGAATAGAATATTTCGAGAAGCAAGAAGAAACCCTAAAGCATTGGACATAACCCTAGAAGACAATTCGGATAAAGGAAATATTTAATATTGAGTTTTTAGCCTCCAGAATGAGAATTCGGCCCAGACAGCTAAGGAGGAGCAATATAAATACATGATGCTAGAGCTCATTTGGACACACATAGCTCGCAACTGCAGAAATTTGGTTGTGCGCAAGTTTGGAGAGTAGTTGCAGTTGCATCTATTGCAACTTGTATTTTTGGTTTCAGTATTGGACTCTCCCTTTATTATGGTTTGGACTTTATGCTTGGTATGCTAACTCTGGAGAGTGATACGCTACCTTGATTGGCTATTAGGCCTAGTGTTTTCTTCGGGAATTATTCTTTGTCAAGGTTAAGGTGCTCAAGGGTGGATTCAGCCTATGGTTGGGTGACAATATTTCTATATTTTCTATGGTTAAATGAGCATGCCTATTATTTCTAACACATCGAAGATGAGCTATATCAATCATTTTTTATCCTCCTCGAGCTCGTTAAGAAAAAAGAGGTACTCGTCATTCATGGTGGGGGGAATTTGAGGGAAGTGGGTCAATTTTTTGGAAAGCATTATGGAAGTTATTTGTTGTCACCCTTGAACATGGCACTTGTTTCCATATTGTCTTACAGTTGGGTAATTTACTTGTCTCTGGGTCATACCAATCCTATGAGCCATTATACTCCTTCATCCCACCCAAAGAGTGCCCCAGTTATCGTCGCACTATGTTTTGGTCTATATCTCAATGAGTTAATGTTACCAAGTCATTTGTCATGCCTCACAATGTTCAAGGGAATTTTTAGCCCAAATCAACCACTCTGCAGTATTACCAACCTTCATCCTCGTGTTAGTTTGTGCTCATTTGATCTATTATCTTGCATCACTTTCTTGTGTCAGTTTCATGTCAATGATGGGAGACACAACATGGCCCTCTTTCAATGAATTTTTTCATGTCGACTTCAACACATTATCTGGGAATTAGACTTAAAAACTAGTTAGTAACTTGGAACCTGCATGCCCCAACAACAAGTCTCATGGATTTAGACAATAGGTTTACATCATTGGCCTCTGATCAAATGATTCCATGAATGTTCGACTTCAGATCATTTATTCACATTCACTGGAATGTACTAAGGTACCTTGGGAGTCATTTTCATCATTGGTGATTTTCCTCGCACTTGTTAACGGTATACATCAATGATTAGTAATCAAGTGGTTTCTACCATGTTTTACATCATCACATATATTCATGTGGCTAGATTCGTACCATTTCAGGATCGGGACGAAGACCCTGGGAACCCCTTAGGCACCCACCTCTATTACGTGCCTCACCCAGGTTGCAATGTAGATTATTTGAGTACTTAAAATATTCTAGTATGACCATCATGTTGGGGATCTCACTCATATATATGTTGTCACATAGAACCTTTTTGTATTGGTATGTGGCTATGTTTTCTTCATATTGTAGCTCCACTGTGTATTCTTTTGTGGCTACGACTTGATTGCATCATGGAGTTATGGATCCACATCGTATCTTTGGTGGCCATATCCTTAGTCAGTTCTTTCATGGATCTGGAGTGTATTATTCAGTGATCATGCTTTGAGTCAGTTTATTCCGAGCATGGGTTTTCCTACCTCGGGGATGATATGTATAAAAAAATTATTCTTTTTTGCATATTCCACCCGACTCTCCTATTCCAGCACCCTTACATACATATTTTTGTAAAGTGTTTAGGCCATTAGTTTCTCTTCTGAATTCACACTTTAGGGAGCATATGTTACACACATGTTTGTCACACTACCATATTTCTCACTTAAGTGTCGCACTTTACCAAGTATTTCACTTAAGTGTTGCAATTTCATCACCATGTGGGAGTGTTTGTCATAATCCCTAGACATTTTGGAAGGGAAACCTATAATTTGGAGGTCGGAATACTATCTTTCACATTGAGATTTTGGCCTTTTTTTAGTATCATTTCTCCCCTGCCCATACGAAGAGAATGATGAATCCTTGTCATCGCTCCTTGCTTCATTCTAGGGGAGCAATACTATCTCCCTATGCTCTGTTCTAGGGGAGAAATACTATCGCCCTATTCTCTGTTCTAGGGAGCGATGAAGTGGTTGCAACCATTATGTATTATTTTGAAAGGTTGTTTGCGATGAAGTGGTTGCAACCATTATGTATTATTTTGAAAGGTTGTTTCTAGGAGATTTCAATTGATTCGAGGTTAGTTCGAGATACCCTCTATCCAAGGTATGGTCAATCTTGTTTGTTCAACTAAATCCTCATCTGATCCTATCCTCTCCTCAAAATTATCCTATGGTTGTTATGCCTAAACTCCTATATAATGGAGGCCATTCTTGGGTGAAGGGGAGGAAGAATTATAGAGTATCATATTGTTGGTCTTGTGATGTTCAAAGGGATGGAAAGGAGAGCTCGGAGGAGCTATTGAAACATCAATATAAAGGTTGTAAATGATTTATTACTTATTGGTTTCCATATAATATAACTTGGCCTATTCCCCTTATGCTTATATTGTTCAATGTATGCACATCTATTTTTTCTTAGCTCAAAGTAGATAGGTCTATTTTTCCTAAAAATATATCATGGAAGAAAGGGGAATTATTTTGTTCCTTACAGTACTTCTCTTGCACCAAGAGCTTGGACATCAAGATCAAGGGCTGGAACAGCAAGGACAACCGATGGAAAAGAGGTAATCTATATACCATTTTTTTTCATCTTGTTTTTCCATTCTGTTTGTGGGTATATAAAGTATATCTAGGGGGGAAGTATAAAACCATTTGTTACTTTATATATTGGATCAAAGGAGTCTTGATCCAAGGGGGGTTTCACCTATCCGTAGGGGAAACTTATGCTCAACAACATTACCATTGATCTAAAGCAACAACGTTCCCCACACCAGTTTGTCCCATAGATGGAAATAGGTCTTGCTTCATGAGGTAACAAGTATATTCTTATGGCAAGTGTCAATTTAATAATTGAAGCATTTGGATGTGTTGGAAAGAGTCATTTCTTGATTATGAAAATGACTCCTTGGAAAGTATACATTTTGCCTCATTTCACCTTGGTGGTTAACATCGTTTCCTAGTAAGTGGTTCACCCTCGGGAAACGGGTTGCTTCTATGGGATATCCTTGAAGGGTCATTGCACCATTCCCATCCTTACTTACCATTTTCCATGCTTCTTCCACTCCATTTCCTCATCTTTTGGTTTTTTAGGCTTATTGACCCTAAGAAGGGATTGTACCTCATTTCAAGGGAAAAGGGGGGCTAAAGGCCTAGAAGTGTTGTAGATGGAAAAAGTTAAAAGCCATGAATTGTCCTCTAGATGCTCACCCTAAGGTCCTAAGAGAAATGAAACACTTATCCATAAAAAATCAAGGACCTTTAAAAAGGAAACACATAATTAATAAATGTCATGCTTCTTGAGGGAATGCATTTGTGGTGTCTTTTAATTTCCTTGCACATGGCACTCAATGCGTTCTTAGCTCCAAGTGGCATTGCGGTGCTCCTTACTTTCCATTGCACATAGAACCCAATGTTTTGGACCATAATAAATTAATGACAATAAAGGGATTGGAAAAATGTTGCATTACAAATTAGGATGCAACACACCCTCTACAAAAGCACCCGAAAATGAGAAAATATGAACCCTTGATATGTCAAGAACCCCATGCCCAAAAGTTATACCCCTGTCCAACTCATATTCATTACATAACTCAGAGAGGGTCTTCTTTGAAAACACTCCTTGACTTGGGAATCAATCTACCGAATAGGGCACCATGACAACCCTCCCATACCTAAATTTGGAAAATTGTATAAGGTCTTTGAGCATTTTTTTACTTTAAAAAGGGGGAATTTGATGCACATGTTTGGGTGGTTCTCTTATTGAATGTGTCTTACTTGGCATGATACATGTGTCTTGTGGACCCTTAAAGGGCATACTTTTTTTTCTTTACAGGACCTTTCCAGGTGTAAGCTATTCCATGGAGGAATTGTGCCATTTTGACCTTCATGGGGGGTTGAAAACCCTAGGGATGGATGCAATACCCCACAAGAAGGGAAGAGGACCCCGAAGCCATTGCACACTTGAGATGATGGATGTTTCCTTTGGAGGAACTTGGATAGCACTAGGTGATGACATCATATCCCCTTGCACTTGGACGTTGGCCCTTGGAGGCCCAAGACGTCACCTTCAAAGCCTTGATGTCATGTGGAGGCTAGGATTTTGATGGGATTGATGGTTCGAGAAGGGAGATGATGTGGTTTGAATAAGGAAGATGCATGACATGACACTCCAAAGCATGAGATATGGACACATGTCCTTTGGAGTGTAAGATCCCCAACTCCCTATTGGGCAATACCACTCAAAAATTCTAACCTCTAACACCACTTCAATTAAATAGATGTTATGCATATGAATTGGATTATACAAGATAAAAACAATATATAAACAACATATATAGGAAAAACCCATAATAGAAAGAACATAAATGTTTACACAGTACTTTAAACAAACACATAGAGAGACACTTGTCTCTGGTAAATACAACACCAATTGTGTGCATACCTTCCATGTTCCTCCCAGCCATAGACCACACTACTCATAACTCTCAGCAGTGGGTTACCCCGAGCTGGGGCTAAAACTCCACCAAGTAAAAGGAATCCTAAGCCAGGTTAAGGTTTGTCTATAGATAAATGCTTAGATGAAGGTGTCAACTATGACAGAAATCCTATAGTCTCTCATTCCCCATATGTTTGTCCCACCCCAGGAAGTGTGCCCCTTCTCTGCCCAACATTCCTTTGGTTTCCCCAATTTCCTTTCGTGTATTCAACAATAGGACAGATGGGAAGTCTCAGAGCCCTATAATTGCAGGTTGGCACCTTGGGAATCAATTCCCAACATTTATCTCACCTGGAGAGAATGCTCACAGGCCTGACAACCTACTTCTTCAATAACTCATGGGCCTGGAAACCCACTTCTTCAACAGCTCATGGGCCTAACAACTCACTTCTTCACAGAACATGGGCCTAACAACCCGCTTCTTCAATCCAATTCTACCCAAAAAACACTCACAGGCTTGCCCAATCCAGGTACAATTGCATAGTACAGATTTATGGTACAAAGGATGGGAAATCATGGAATAGTAATGAAGTAATGATGGATATTACCCTACATCCACAAATTATATATGCAGGGTCTTATGCGACACTTGGCACATAAGGACTAACTTTTGTCCCCTTCATGTAATTTGTTCCCTTTCTTTGGAAACTTAGGAACTTGGGATAATTAATATCCTATAATTTAAAATTTTAAGGAATATAATATTCCCTTGGACTTAAGCCCCCTTAGATTATCCCCTTAACCTTAGACTCTTAACCCCACCTTTCCCTTCTAGTGGATTTTATCTGCCCATACTCTTTTCTATGGTTGGTTTGCAACAATGATATGATTTTATTAATAATCTGAGTGTAATTACATTTTACAATAATAGGCTCACTAGCCTTTTAGCATCTAGGATCTCTGGGCTAATAATCACATAGGCACTCTGGCCTATAAGATCCCATCTCACCAACCTATAAAATATATGTACAATTATAATTGGGGATCAACCTGGGGGTTATCACATTCCCCTCCCCCTTATTTATGAACTGTCCTCGGTGCATTATATACAATGTACATTCCAAAATTCTTCAAAAAACTCCATGAATTTGAGATTTGAAGCTTGTTGTCTTTCTGGTGCTCTTTTTCCAAGCACTTGATTCATGTATTCATACTTCAGTGGGTTGTCTTTCTAGTTCTCTTTTTCCAAGCACCTGATTCATGTCTTCATACTTCATCTGGAATTAATTTGCTCTATTCCATAGTGCTTTTTCAAACAAGAATTATGCACATTGTGGCATTCTTGAGTTGCCTCTTCCTTGTTTCACTCAACCTTTCATGCTCAGGATTCCTTTCACTACTACATAGGCCTTCAACGATCCATCTTGCCAAGGCTTTCACACACAAGGAGAGCATTATCTCATTACCAAACTCCCACTATGTGTTAAGAACCAAATATCAATATAGCATAGAAAAACCTCAGAAAAAGTACTCAACACCTTGAAAAAGAGATAATTTCAGATAATAATCCTCTTCGAGGGGGCAACCTCCTTTTACCCCACTTAAATGTTCAAGTACAAG
>SNQJ01S0053960.1:53726-76713 GCA_010110895.2 Picea sitchensis
CTTTAATGTGCTATATATACATTTTAGAAATGATCCAAAAAGGATCCAGATAAGGCTAAGAACAACTCAAAACTCACAGAGGCAACTCAGGATGCTTAGAATGGCTTCTGCAGACAGAGAAAGGGGAAAAATTCAAAGTTCCCAAAACTTAGTGAAAATGAAATTATCATGAAGAGTGCATCGCAATATTTCTAACAGCGCAAACGGCTCGTCAAACAGAGTTGTGGATCGAAAGATATTCGCGGTTAAAGTTTTGGTCAACCTAGCCCAATCAGCATGGATGAGTCAGCATCCGTACTGCTGACGTCAACACTAGTACAGCATATGTGGAAAGCGCAGAGGGTGACATATGTCATGATGATGTCAGCATGATGACATGGCAACACCAAAGGCTGCCATGTGTCACTCATTTTTCGACTTTTCAGGTTAACATGTGGACCAATGAAAACATGCCATGTGGCAGTCCGTACAGGACATGTGGCATCCATATAATACGTGGCAGGTTGACGTGGCATCCTTACACTACATGGCAGGATGATGTGGTAGGGTGACTATGCAAAGAGGTGATGTGGACCAATGTTTGGTTGCCACGTGGCCCAGTCATGGGTTGCCACGTGGTAGTGGGAAAATTCCCAATGATGCCTAGCAACCGAATTATTATATATATATAATATATATATATTATATACTGCCAAATATGGTGTGGGTTCCGCCAGATTGGCAACATATTCCTTCGGTCTGCCATTTTGGTAGCCATTCGCCAAACCATTGTAACGAGGAGCCCAAAAGAGGAGGCTCATGGGTTCAATCCCAGGACCTTCACCTAACCAATGTCTTAACATAGCATACATCTACCAACGCGCCAACGATCCCATTATTACACACCCGCATAGATTTTATTATAAAAGGGGGCTTATGCCAGTGTACGGGAAGGGAGACCAAGCACACAACCATATGGACAGAGGCATGAATTTCGAGATAGATTCCATTAATTGTTGCAGGTGTGGGCATGAAAACCGAGATAGGATTGTCTCTTGGGCCTGAAAGTGCCAGACTCAGATTGAGGCGTGGAGACACTCATTTTTAGGTAATTCAAAGCCACGAACACAGTGGTGATGTTTGTTTCCTGATCTGAGCAAAGCTTCTATATCTTAACTCCAGAATGAGGTATACTTATGTATTTTTCCCAATTCTTTTGTGGAGTTAATAAAAAGGCCTACCCATTTGAGAGTAGGACCCAGAAACGTAGTCCACTAGGGATGAACTTCGTTATAATTTTATTTTATTTTACATTTGAAGCTTGTGACTCTTTCTTTTTTAGTTTTTCCTTCTTTATGGTGCACTTTAGTTTATGATCATTTAATATAATTCTTTAATGAGTCACCGAATGAAAAGATCGTGGATCATGTTGGTATCAAAGCAGTCGTCTTTGACTTGAATTATTGAGTATGAATTCTTACTAGGGCCAATCATAAGCAAGGTGAAGGAACTATTAAGAATTTCAACCCTGAAGTTGGTCATGCATCCCGAAGGAAGAAAATGGAAGAAGAATACAAGTGTGATGAATAGGAGAAGAACTTTCACATGGTCTTTTATCGCATTTCAGAAATGGTCGAATGAATGTATGGAAATTACGAGAAGAGGATGAAGAAGAAAGGGAAGAAAAAGGAAGCACACATAGATGATGATGCTTTGGTAGACCAAGGGGCTAGGGGAGATCCTCATGAGCCTCCATCTTCACCTTCAAGTTCTAGTTCTTCTTCCTCTGAGCATTCTCATCATTCTCGTCATTCTAGCCATAAAGCCTCTTTTAAGAAACCGTTATTAAATCTTGATGTGAAATTTTCCTTACCTATGTTTAATGGAGATATTAATCTTGGAAAGTTAGATAATTGGATCTGAGGGGTTGAATTATATTGTCGTGTTCAGCATATTGATGAAGAGGAAGTTAAAGTGCAACTGGCTTCTCTTCGGTTGGAAGGCACCGCTCTCATATGGTGGGAGAGCAAGCTTCAAGACAGAAGTAAGTGTGGTAATATTCTTTCCTCATGTTTGGAATTTAAATCAGCGATAAGGAATCAGTTCTATCCATTAGGGTATTTACATAAAGAAATGATGGAATGGAAAACTTTAAGGCAAAGTAAAGGTCAAATTGTACAAAGTTTCACAGAAGAACTTAGGAAGAAATCTCTTGCATTGAACATTCCTTTGGATTCTTATGAAAATTTAATAAAGTATATTGGTGCACTTCACAGTTATATTCGTCATACTTTTCTCTTATTTAACCCCACCAGTCTTGACGAAGTTTGTGTGCAAGCCACTCACCTTGAGAATAGGGGAAAACATGTTCAAGAAGATCCCACGAAGAAACCTTCCAATCTCCCACATAAATATTTCAAGAAGTTTAAAAGGAAGGACAATAAGACCGCCACAGTGACGAGAAAAGGAGGAAACCCATCTTGCACTCATTGCAAGAAAAGTGGTCACGATGAAGAACACTGTTGGAAACTGCATCCAGAGAAGAAACTGAAACAGTTCTGTGGAAAGGGGAAGACAAAAAACGTTGCTACAATGCAACAAGATCTTGGTTCTGATTCAAGAGATGAAGGAAAGATCACAGCGGTTGGATTACAAGGTAAATATTCCCTTCATGCTAGTTCAAGTTCCAATAATGTATCGCATGATGATGAACAAAATAGGAATGAATTATTTCACATAAGATTTGTATCTAAACACACTAAGATAGATACATTATTTGATCTGGGCTCCCAAGTAAACTTAATATCTGAAGCACTTGTCAAGAAGATGGGTCTTGAAACAAAACCACATCCAAAGCCTTATCCTCTTGGTTTGGTATGTGATAAAGAAAAACTTAATGTCACCAAACAATGTAGGGTCAGATTTTCTATTGCTTCAAAGTTTATTGATGAAGTGGATTTGGATGTTGTATCGCTTGATATTTGTGGCATAGTGTTGGGAAGTCCTTATCTTTATGATAGAAAAGAAGTCTTCTTTCGTCATGAGAACAAATACCACCTTACTAAAGGGGGAGTGGAATATATTGTTAGAGTTCACAGCATGAGGGTAAATACAACACTTGTTAGTGCAGGACAAATGAAAAGACCTATAAACACTAATAAGAGATATGTACTCATGGTGGTAAGAGAGAAAGATGTCAGGAGATCCGACACTTTCGAAGGATGTGATCCATCTCATAAAAAATAATTAATTGATATTGTTTCTAAGTATGATGATATTTTTCAAGAACCAGATGGATTACCTCCTAAGAGGAAAATCCAACATGAGATACATCTTTAGCGGGATCCTCCTCTTCCTAATGTTGGCATGTACAGGATGTCAGTTGTGAAGATGACAGAGATTAAGAAGTAAGTACAGGGATTATTGGATCAAGGGATCGTCAGGCCCAATTCATCTCATTATGGTTCTCTATTCGTGATGGTGTGGTGAATGTGTGTCAATTACCGGGCCTTAAATAAAATCACGGTGAAAAATCAATACCCTCTTCCTCGTATAGATGATTTACTTGATCAGTTGAAGAATGTTGTTTATTTCACTAACTTGGATTTGCGTAGTGGATATCAACAAATCAGGGTCTCATAACAGGATGCATGGAAGACTTCCTTTAAAACCAAACAGGGATTGTTTGAGTGGTTAGTTATGTCATTTGAGCTTTGTAATGCTCCGTCAACTTTCATGTGTGTGATGAATGATGTATTCAGGCCTTTTCTAGATGACTTTGTGATTGTGTATTTAGACGACATTCTTATTTTTAGCGAGACTTGGGATGAACATGTGAGGCATGTAAAGCAAGTATTGGATACTTTGCAAAGGGAAAAGTTGTATGTAAAAATGTCTAAATGTGAATTTGGCAAGATTGCACTTGTATACTTAGGTCATATTGTAGGAAGAGGACAATTGAAAATTGATCCTTCCAAAATTGATGTAATTGTAAATTGGCCTGAACCAAAAAGTGTAACCAAGGTCCGAAGCTTCTTAGGTGCAGTCCGGTATTGGAGGAGGTTCATTTCAAACTTCTCCTTTATAGCAGCTCCTTTGCATGCCTTAACCAGTGTGAAGAACAATTTTCAGTGGGAAGGAAAGCAACAAAAATCTTTCGACACTTTGAAGGAGAAGATCATTACTGCACTAGTATTAGCACTGTTGAATCTTCAACAACCTTTTGAGATCAAGAAATATGCTAGCGGATATGCCATGGGTGCATTATTGATGAAATATCGTAAGCCTATCTGTTACCACTTTGAAACTTTTAACCAAGTTGTTGTTAACTATCCTACATATGATAAACAGTTGTATGCATTAGTTCAAAGCATAAAGAAATGGAAACACTACTTGTTAGGGAAGCAAACAATCATACATACAGATCACCAGCCCTTACAGTATCTCCAAGAACAAACCAAATTGCAACAATCTCGACACTACAGATGGATGGGTTTTCTACAACAATTTCATTTGGTAATCAAGTACAAGAAGGGTGCAAGTAACAAGGTAGTCGATATGACTTATAGACCTCCTATTGTTGCTTATATTATTTGGAAGAATACTTCTTTATCTCATGATAGCTATGTAGAACAATATGCCATCGATGAACATTTTAAAGAAGTATATGAGAAGCTAACCCATGGTGCACATGTAGAGAACTATTGTCTGCAGGGAAAACTACTCTACCATCTAGGAAAGCTATGTATTCCTACAAGTAAATGAGTCCATGTAATACGCGAAGTTCACACTTCTCTTGTGTTTGGGCATTTTGGGGTAGGAAAAACTATGGCTCATTTGCAAATGTTTTGTTATTGGCCTCAAATGAAATCAATTGTAACTAAATATGTAAAGGGGTGTGTGATGTGCTCTACTTGTAAGCCCACTAATAGAAAATTGGAGCTATACTCGCCACTTCTTGTTCCATCCCATCCATGGGAAAGCATTTCCATGGATTTTGTAGGGGGTTTACCAATGACCAAAGGGGGTCGTGACTATTTGTATAGTGTAGTGGATAGGTTTATAAATATGTGTATCTTGATGCCATGTAAAAAGAATATCATTGTTGAGCAAACTGCTAATCTCTTCTTTTAGTATGTTTGGGTTCACTTTGGGTTACCCACATCCATTGTCTCATATCGAGATACTCAATTCCTTGGGGATTTTTGGACTAGCTTGTGGAGAATGATGGATACCAAATGGAAGAGGAGCATTGCTTTCCATCCACAGACTGATGGGTAGACAGAGGTGGTAAACAAAACAGTGGTACTTTTTCTTTGAGGCTATTGCAGCAAGCATCCCAAGTTATGGGTTGAACAGATACCCTATGTACAACATTCTTACAACCAATATTTACATTCATCCACTCAGATTTCACCTTTTGAGACATGTTTTGGGTACCTACCCAAGGTTCCTTTGGACTTGATGTATGGGAGAGATGTTGATGTGAATGAAGAACAAACAGAGGACAGAGCTCGCAAGTTCATCCAAAGGATCCAACAGATACACCAGGAAGTCGGGGAACATTTGGAGAAAATTCAAGCACAGTATAAAGCTCGGCATGACAAGCACAGGGTTGATCATCAGTTCTAGGTTGGAGACCGGGTATGGCTTCACATAAGCAATGAGAGATTCAAGGGTGAAGGCAATAAACTCAAGCCCATTCGTTATGGACCCCTCACTATCTTGGAGAAAAGTGGTACCAATGATTTTCATCTGGATCTTCCACCTTATATGTAGATTTACTCAGTTTTGAACATAGAGAACTTGAAAAAAATTTAGCCTCCCATGATCATGGATCGGGATGAGGAAGTTTCAATACCTTCAATTGATGAGTTTGCACCTGATTACTTGGATGAGTTACAGAAATATAGCATCCTGGATAGAAGGATGAGCACTTCACGCAGAGGTGATGTTGATTATCTTCAAGTAGGCTTAAAGGGAACACATCCAAGCAAGGAAAAATGGATTGAGAAGGACAAAGTGAGGGGACTCTTCCCTCACTTACCTGTTGATTGATGAAATATTTTGGTGCTCCAAAAATCTCTCAGTGGGAAGGCATCATCCAAAAAGGATCCAGAGAAGCCTAAGAAAAACTTAGAACTTGCAAAGGCAACTCAGGTAGCTCAGAATGGCTTCAGCAGACAGAGAAAGGGAAAAAAATCAAAATTCCCAAAACTCAGTGAAAATGAAATTATTGCAAAGAGCGCGTCGCAATATTTCTAACGGCGCAAATGGATCATTAAATAGAGTTACAGATCGAAATATATTTGTGATCAAAGTTTTGGTCAACCTAGCCCAGTCAGCATGGATGAGTCATCATCCATACTGCTGATGTTAGCACCATTACGGATGACATCATCATTCGTACAACATGTGTGGCAAGCACAGAGGGTGACATGTGTCATGATTACATCAGCATGATGACATGGCAACACCAGAGGCTTCCCCGTGTCACTCGTTTTTTGACTTTTCAGGCCAACATGTGGACCAATGAAGACATGCCACATGGAAATCCGTACAGGACACGTGGCATCCGTACAATACATGGTAGACATGTGACATGGCAGGTTGACTGTGCAAAGAGGTGACATGGGACAATGTTTGGTTGCCACGTGGCAGTGGGCAAATGCCCAATGACACCCAACAACCGAATTATTAAAAAATATATATATTATATATACCGCCAAATCTGGCGGTGGTTTCGCCAAATTGGTGGAATATTCCACTGGTCCGCCATTTTAGTATACATCTACCAAACTGTTGTAATGAGGAGCCAAAAAGGGGAGGCCCATGGGTTTGACCCTGGGACCTCCGCCTAACCAACATCTTAACATACCATCCACCTACCAACTCGCCAATGGTCCCATTATTACACAACAACTCGGATTTTATTATAAAAAGGGGTTTCTTCCAGTGTATGGGAAGGGAGACCAAGCACGCATTCATATGGATAGAGGCACAAATTTTGAGACAAAGTCCATTAATTGTTGCAGGTGTGGGCACAAAAACCGAGACAAGATTGTCTCTTGGGTCCGAAAGTGCCAGACTCAGATCGAGGCATGGAGACAGTCATTTTTAGGTAATTCGACGACATGAATGCAGTGGTGATGTTTGTTTCTTGATCTAAGAAAATATTCTATAGCTTATTTCCAGAATGAGATATACTTATGTATTTTTCCCAATTCTTTTGTGGAGTTAATAAAAAGGCCTACCCGTTTGAGAGCAAGACCCAGAGACGTAGTCCAACAGGGATGAACTCTGTATCAAGTTCTTTGTGTTTACATTTGATGCTTATGACTCTTTATTTTTGAGATTTTCCTTATTTGTGGTGCACTTAGTTTATGCTCATTTAATACAATTCTTTAATAAGTCACCGGATGAAAAGATCTTGGATCAAGCAATCTGCATTCACTAATGCATATCTATATACAGTAAGAATGCATCTTTAACATGCTTATAATTGCATATGCAATCTAACTTCTGGTGTTATGTATGGATATCCAAAAGACCATATCAGATTTGTTGCTACAAAAATTTCAACAACTTTTGCCATCATTCACAATTCTCTTTGTTGTTCCTAGCTATCCTCAATTTCCCTGAATTCCTACACATGATTATTTCTTCCCTGGCCACTTTTCTATTCAATCCACTCTTGGCCACTTTTTACATTTCCATCCATACTCTCTTATTGACTTTATATCTTCAACCTCCATTTACTTTTTTGGACCAAACGGATTCAGCCTTTCCCATACCTTTCCTTGATTGAACACATCAACCCTTGTGGTTGCTTGGACCATTATTTTCTCTTTTATTTGCCCATTTGGGTCTCATCTTGATTTCCTTATTCAATTTCCAACATACTATAATTTTACACAAATGTATGTTTCTCAACTTCCTAGATATTAACTAGAAGTAGTTAACATTGTTTTTGCTTGTCATCATAAATTCTAGTGATACTTCCAAACTCCTGGAATATCACCAATAACTCTTTTCCACTTGAGATGGGTTCTTTCAGGTACCCTCTCTTATGCATACCAATTCAACATAGAATCATTTTCTTCCTTATGGTTCCTTATTGATTTCCCTTCAGAAAAATCATCTCCATGCTTGAATCCTTTTGGATTGAAATCCAAATCTACCTTGGAAATACACTCAGTATTGTTGAACTGCACCCAGCATTCCCTACATGCATTCTCAATATTTTTTTTATTGATGTCATAGTTCTTTGAATGTTACCATGGACTCCCATAATTTGGCACCCACCCAGTGGTACCCTTTCTTACTTTCTCCTATTGTTCATGGACTTTACCCACTTTTGGGATTCACTTAATTTATGGGATTCCTCTCCTAGAAATCTGATTGCATCCTTCTAAAGAGAATATACACATAATATATTTCTTGTGCATCTACTAGCACTTTTTTAGTATGTACACACCTTCATTTCTGCACCCCTGAAATTATGCCATACAACCATGCTTTCACTACGCTACTTTGAGAACAATCATGGAGGTGTTATCTCCAAAAATGTAGGACCAATCCTTGGAGATGTTACATCTTATTTCCATGTATACACTATGTCTTTCTTTATTAAAAGACTATCATCTTGACATATAAATCTTTCAGAGCATATATTCCCACACTATACTACCTTATATGTACATTGAAACCCTTTATAGTGAATGGATCTCTAATACTTCATCCAGTAAATACTTCACTCTTGTGCCCTAATTCCACTGAGCCCTCTGATTAGCATAAGTGGATTTATTGTAGTAGATTCCCAATACTTTATGGCTGCACTTAGACCCATACTTAACATTCTTCAGTCTTGGCCTATGATCATCTTGTAATATATTCTTGACATAGCATTATGTCCTCAAGTTCCTCTTCTCATTCTTGATATCGGGTCCAAACGATTTCATATTCTATAAAACCATCCTTCCATATTCCTAGTGCTTTACATATCCATATGAACCTATGGTAAATGAATTATCATGTATTGCAAATGGATTTTCCACCTAGCATCCACATCTAATGTGCATAATTGTTATCTGGAATTATTTATCCAAACAACAATTTTATTAAGGTCTTCCATGTTGCTTATTGAACCCAATATATGATTCAACAAATTCTTAAAGAAACCAAATAGATAATGAATATTTTTTTATGTCCTTAATTCTTCTATCTGTAGAATTATCTAACACTTTCTCTATTTTAATTGTAACCATAACATCTAAAAACATGCATACACCAACGTTTGTTAGCTAAAACCACAATATACAATTCCGGTAACATATGCAAAAAATTTCCCCTTTATGGTCACCATAAATATTATTTTGGAATTCCTTTGAATCGTGTTGTTCATCTCAAATTATATATGATTACATGGACTCATATGTCCAATACCTTTCCAATGATTGATTTCTTGCTCAATTCTGAGTTTTGAGCAGAAAGTTATAGTCATTTGATTATTACCCAAAAACTCCTTCAACTAGGTACAATTTTTAACTGTGTGTATGCATCCTTGCACCTGCTCCTTTAGAAATTTTACAAGAGCTCAACTAGGTTCCTTCATGACCATATACTAGGCATTCTGGCCAAGTTTCATCCTCATCTTAGCTCCAGGATGCTAGATACATCATGTTGAAGTTTCATGCCAATTAATATTTTTGGTCTTGAATGCTACAGGTGGATTTTATGTCCTCTTATACATTTTATATGCCCAAATTTTAATTTATCTCCATGGTTTTGTTCTATGGCTCAATATATTTCCATAGACTTCTCTTGTGCCACAATCTGATTCCAGAGCAGGAATTTATGGCCCTCGAAAGTTAATTGGGTCTCAAAATTACCCTGCACTATTTGGCCAATAACTTCATATTAGCTCCATTTGACGAATGGTTTATACCATTAGAGAGATCTCTCCAAGATTAATCATTCTAAATGTAGAAAATTATTTATTGGAATGCCTCTGAATAAATGTCATTAAGGCCTCCGAAAATGGCCTACAAGTTGAACGCCCGGAAATCACTATAATTTTCCCATTAATTTCGGAAAAAATTATATTAATGTAGTTGATTGGGATGTTGACATGACATCCCGGTCCACTTGGAATATATGAAAGGACAGCTTGTCAAATACTCCCTCACATGACTTGACCTTATCATCCCCATCTTCCTCTCCCTTCTCTTCTTTACCTCCTCATGACTTGACCTTATCATCCCCATCTTCCTCTTTCATTTTCCCACAAGACACCATACCATATATATGCTGGATGTTTTCAAGGAAAAGAAGATATGGAGAGGATATATATACATATATATATATATATATATATATATATATATATATATATATATATATATATATAATGTAGAAAATTATTTCATTGGAATGCCTTTGAATAAATGTCACAAGGCCTCCAAAATGGCTCATACAAATTGAACACCAACACCGAAATCAATCAATTTTCCCACTAATTTCAAAAATTATATTAATGTAGTTGGATTGGGATGTTGAACATGATCCCACCATTCTTGAATATATGAAAGGACACCTTCAATAATTACATGAGCCCTCATCATCTCCTATTTTCCTTTTCTCTCTTCTTTCTTTCACTCCTCCTCAGTGCACACCATACTATGTGTGTGTGTGTGTGTGTGTGTGTGTGTGTGTGTGCATATTCACATATACATATATACATCTCCAGATATGTGTATATGACTATTAATATAGTATATGGCAGAGAAGAATAGGAGGTATATATATATATATATATATATATATATATATATATATATGTATATATGTATGTATATATATAGTAAATGTTCATAATGAGGAGTGCAAAGAAGAGAAGGGAGAGGCATGTATGTATGCAAATGTCGTGAGAAAGGAGATGACAGGGCATCCTTTCATATATTCCAAATGGACCAAATATATGTATATATATACCCACATGCCTTGGCTTCCTACGTGGAAAAGTTTTATTGGGTCGCAGGTATGGGTGGGTCCCATCCTGCGTCCATTCTCCATGCGCTTGAAAAGTTGAACATTGGGTTTATCCAATGGTGGAGGATTGGAACGTGATCACGATCGACGATTCACATTGCATTGTGTCCCCCCAAGACTTTTTGACCATTAACATGGGGGGAGGGGCCAAAAAACTTAACCCATGTTAAGCCCCAGGTGACGTGTCGTGCATTGACGCATTTCTCCCCCCGGCCTGTGGTTAATGTAACCCCACAGGAGACCCCACAATTCACATGAGGTCAATGTCTGTCCTGGGTTCGAGGTCCATCGGGTAGGAAGGCACTGTCATCATGGGATCCAACTCACATGCCACCTCTTCTATGCTTGCCACTATGTACCTGGAACCGTGGTATTATATGTCACCACTCTACCATGTCATCTTACATGTGGCTCCCACATCATGCTGACATCATCGTATGAAGAAATTCCCAAATTTTTCCTATTTTTCCTATTTTCCAATTTTTCCAACAATGTCGAATTCGTAATTTTCTTCGTCGCCATTGAAGATCTGAAATAAACTCGATACATCTAATTCTTACCTTGTGCATGTTGACTTGACCTATGCACATGAAATTCGAACTTTCCACATCAAATTTCTCCACAAATTTAACTGTAAGATTTCGGGCCCTTTCCCAATTTTTCCCTGAATTCAGCATGGTGCTCTGCAATTCTAAAATTCAGCCACTTTTCACCCCAATAAACACCAATTCAACCTCTACAAAAACCAATTTCTTGTGTGTGCGACCGATTAACATTCATGGGTACGAGTTTCCTCCAATTAGTTCACAAATTGGGGAATTTTACAAATTCCGACATGGTTTCACTATAAATTTGATATTCGGCCATCTACAGACCCGAATTTGTTCAGACTACAAATAAATTTGTATATTTCCAACCCTTGGCTAAATTCCCTCAAATTGCTCGTGAAATTTCCCCAATTCCACTATAGTAATTTCAGCAAGCAAGTTGTAGACATCTCTTTTTGGCATTTCATCAAATAGTTTGCCTGCATAGTCTACCAATTCCAATTATGTGCTCTGCTAATTGGCTTGTATAGGCAAGGTGTTGAAAACTAGAGCTTTGATACCACTTTGTAACATCCCCAGCTCCCTATGTGGCAATGCCACACCAAAATTCTGAATTTTCTTACACCACTTTAATTAAATAGATGCTCTGCATATGAACAAGATTATATAGGATAACAACAATATATATAAACAACATATACAGGAAAAACCCATAATAGAAATCACATAAATGTTTACATAGTAATTTAAACAAATACATAGAGAGACACTTATCTCTGGTCAATACAACACCAACTTCATGCAGACCTTCCACTTTCCTCCCAGCCATAGACCGCACTTCTCATAACTCTTAGTAGTGGGTCACCCCTGAATTGGGGATAAAACTCCACCAGGGCAAAGGAATCCTAAGCCATGCTAAGGTTTGTCTACAGCCAAATGCTCATACTAAGGTGCCAACTATGACAGAAATATTACAGTCTCTAATTCCCCATATGCTTGTTCCACCCCGGGAAGTGTTCCCCTTCTCTACTCAATAGTATTTTGGTTGCCTCACTTCCTTTTCGGAGATTCAGCAACAGGCCAGACAGGAATTCTCAGAGCCCTATAGCTGCAGCTTGGCACCTTCGGAATCAATTCCCAACATTTCTCTCACCTGGAAAGAATGCTCACGATCCTAACAATGCACTTCTTCAATCACTCACGGGCCTGGCAATCCGCTTCTTCAACAGCTCATGGGCCTAACAACCTGCTTCTTTACAACACATGGTCCTGACAACCCACTTCTTCAGTCCAATTCTACCCAAAAAATTCTCCAAATCTTTCCCAATCCAGGTACGACTACATAGTACGGATTTTCAGTATGGAGGATGGTAAATCATGGAATAATAATGAAGGAATGATGGATATTACCATATGTCCACAAATTATATATGCATGGGTCTTATGTGACACTTGGCACATAAGGACTAACTTTTGTCCCCTTCATGTAATTCGTTCCCTTTCTTTGGAAACTTAGGAACTTAGGATAATTAATATCCTATACTTTAAACTTTTAAGGAATATAATATTCCCTTGGGCCTAAGCCCCCTTAGCTTATCCCCTTAACCTTAGACTCTTAGCCTCCCTTCCCTTGTAGTGGAGTTTATCCCCCCATACTCTTTTGTCTAGTTGGTCTGCAGCAGTGGTGTGATTTTATTAATAATCTGAGTGTAATTACATTTTACAATAATAGGCTCACTAGCCTTTTAGAATCTAGGCTCTTCGGCCTAATAATCACATAGGCACTCTGGCCTATAATATATTGGCTCATTGTCCTATAAAACATATGTACAATTATAATTGGGGATCAACTTGGGGGTATTACATGGAAGCCCAATGACTTGCACCTAGAGGCTCAACGTCTCACTTTTGAGGCCTGGTGTCACCCTTTTAGGGCATGACGTCACCCTTCTAAGGGATTTACTTTATGTAATTTAATTTTTTTTAAATTGTAAAGGAAAATAAAGGGGGTCTGCCCCCTTTTAATTTGGTGTTGACTTTCTTATGTGGAAAAATTGGTTTTAAATGACCTCATATAAATAGAGGTCATCTCACTTTCATTTGATACAACAACTCACTTGAGAATTACTTAACTCTTGTCTTAAATTTTCGCCCTACTTGGGCAATTCGCTCTATCTTGTCTCTTGTGGAATTGGATGATTCACTTGTCTATTGGTTGAAGGAGGGATAGAAACTTTCTCTTTATGCTTGTTTCTTGGAAATTGTGGTGGAATATCTTGATAATTAAGGGTTTTTCATGCTATCTCTTGGATTAAGTAAGAAATTTCTACAATTGTATGTTCTTCTTCTTGATTTCAAGGTTATTTTGTCAAACCCTTGAAGGAGTATAAGGACATACACCCTCCATCAAGGATCTATATTTTTTTGTCATTGAAAAGGATATTGTAAAGGTTGCTACAAGGAGTAAAAGGGCTTACACCCTTGTAAATTTACCTTGCTAAAGTTTGCTTACTCTAGGGAGTAAAAGGGCTTACACCCCTAGAGGAGTAATAAACCCTATCTCATAAACAAGAGCCTCCATAACCCAATAGATAAGGCACTAATCTTTTTTCTTTGGAGATTGAATATTGTGCATTGGTAAACGTGATTTCAAGGGAATTGAATTGTTCAAGTTTGAAATTCAATTATACATGCTTTAAGATATATTGTGCCCTAATGGTGTCTTGTTTAGCCAAGTGATATAGCTGATGTAATAAACATTTAGCTACATTCAATAGGGTTGCAACAAACTCACTCTCTTTCTCACTTTTCTACCACTTAAATTCACTTGTAAGCCTTGGTAATTGTTCTATTGATTATAAGCCATTGTTTGGGTGGTTTACTTGTTGATTTTAGTGTCTAGAACTTACTGTTGTAGAAAAAAAAAATCTACAGCCATAAGGATGTTACAAAATCTTGTTGATAACACTTAATAACAACCTTTTTTTGTTATCGAAGTCTTGGTTTAATTATTGGGAAATTATCTACCTGTTGCTAGCTTTATTTTCCAACATCATACACTTGATTTTGATGGTTTAGTTTGCAGTTGTCATAAATTATTTACTACATATATATATTTCCATATTGTTGCAATTTTGGGACAGCAAGGTTTCTTGATAATTCCCCATTGGTTTTGAGGCTTTAATCATCATTTATTGTCTTGTTCCGGGTAGGTCCAACATTAGTTTTTAGGTACACAACCTTGGAAACCATTCACTGGCTCATAATGCATTTCTCGAGACTCATTTCCACTCTTGACCTTGACTTATAGGGGCATTCTTCAAGCTCTTTGATTCTCCCATCAGAATCCCCCTAGGGTCATCAGGAAGCCTCCCTTATGTTGGAATTTTCCATCACTAAAATGAGGGGGACATCTATTGAGGTGACAGTAATATTTGTTCCCATTTATGTCACACATTTGTGGCTTGGGTTGGGTTTTTCCCAATCTACAAATTGTACGATAATAGTCTTTCCACTAGATGACTCTATGGAAGAGTCTCCACTAACTCTATTTCTCTTAGCATCCTTGTGCCTTATCCTAGAGGAAATCCTTCCCACATTTCTATGAGTTGGCCCATGCTTCTAAATATTTGATGGGTTGTGCATCCTCTCAGACTATTGTCACCCTGCATTATTGGTAGTTGGACCTTGCTACAAGTGCTTTTGGATTTTAGACAAACTCTGCAATAGTAATGCATTTAATTTTTCTTGCTCGGCTTGAGCCTTCATGATCCTTTAGTTGTATGCTTTCAAACTCCTCATTTTTGCTACCAAATCTGGAGGGGTTTCCCTAGCCTCTTGCCATCAGATTCCTCATCTCAAAAATTTGAGGTCTCTTCCATGCTAAGTTGCACCATTCACTTTTGTTTTCTTTTCTTTTCAGTATTTCCTATGTGATGAAATAATAAACCATTATTAGCAAATAATTATTCAAATTACATGTGAAAAAGACTCTTGACCTTACTAAGGCTTCAGTTTGCCTTAATAGTCCCAAACCAGGACTTTATTTATGTTGTTAATCTTCTTCATAAATTATTGTTAGCACAGATCAACATAATAAAATTGTTAATTGGAAAAACATAAATTTATGTCATGCATGATGTTATACAATTCATTAATGCTTGTTGTCCCATTCAAGCCTAGAGTTTGAACTCTACTCTGATGCCACTTTGTAACACAACCAACCCCCTAAACCTACTTAGGTTGGTGGGATGTCAAAATTACTCTTCTCTACATGTTTCTTTACTCGGGTCCTAACCCCATTGACTGAAATGTGCTAACCTCAATCCTTACATCGACTATCCTCAAAATCAATAATCGGGTTCCAAACTGGTATAAGTGGCTTTCCTAATCCTTGCGGATTTTCCTTTTTATCACACCATTGGTCCAACATGCTACCACGTGGACTTCTCCTCATCAAAAATGCAACTTGGAAAGGTAGTTGTGTGTGTTGGTGCGGTGGTGGCATTTCCTCGGGCGTGGCACAATCCATCTTGTAATCCTTGGAAAACCCCCAGCAGGGAAAACTCCAGATAGACTAGATTTGAACCTATCCAAATCAAAGGCTCTTATTTAATTGGGTGAAACTAATCGATGGTTTTCAATGGGTCAGAATCTCCCTATTTGAGAAGTAGGTCATGCAACTTCAACCCTTCCTTCCAAACATTTATTTCCGACTGCCTCAGTCTCGACGGATCTGATGGTTGCGATAGAGCTCACTTGACGAATGCGATCTTCGCGGGTTCATCAATTTGCAAGACAAATAATATGGGATCTCTAGTGAATTCGAGAGATCCAACGGACAGGAAACAAGGTGGTCAACAGTCCATATTGATTTAGTATTTTTGAACTCCCACAATAGTTAATGGTCCTACCCATTCCTCGGCCAATCACTTAATAGGTGGGGTCCACAAGTGGATATACGGATTAGATCCTTTCGAATTGACTCCTTCGCATATCAATGGCTCACGTCCACTCAAAATTTCTCTATCGAGAAATACCAACTCCCACGACCTTATGGTTTTTATTTCCTAACAGTTCCTTCTGAACTAGGATCTCTGATAGATCCAACAGTCATCGGATTACTGCATCTAGCAATTAGGATTTCATCGGGTTCTCAGATCTACTTGATAGTTAATAAGGTCACTTAAATCTAACATGTCTTCTCTTGGATTGGACTCGCATCCAGATCAATGGCTCAGATCTCGTCAGTGGAGCCTCGTGAAAAACTACAGCTCTGGTCCTTTCGGACCTTCACCTTTGGGCTTCCTCCATCAGAAAAAAAACTTAGATATCCTCAAGGATTCTTCTAAATGTTGTGTCCTGACAAGCCTAGTGGGATGGTCCAAAAATATTTATATGGTCCAGATCTATTCAATATGACCTCTAAGTAAATCAATAGCTCTTGTCGATTCAGGATACTCCCATTGGAAAGTTTACCTTAGTGGTGCTTATGGGTTCTTCCGATGACCCCCTTTCGAAGGGCTTCCTCCGACACTCAGATCTTCGACAAATGATCAAGATCAACCCTCTACATCAAATCTACGACTGAGATTCCCCTGAGGTTTTCAGTAGGAAACTTGAGTAGACATATAGGGAAATTCCACGCAAACAATCTATTTCTCCTTCTTTGCATTGTCTATAAGGATTTAGCTCAGGGATCCTTGGACCTTTGGCCCACAACTTCGATACTCAAGTGGCGCCTCTAGGCATCCCGTGAAGTGAATATTTTATCATCCTGCAAACTTTCCATTCAAAGGCTTGGGATAATACAGGATCACAAGCCCCCATTAGCCAAACATCCCATATGTGCTCTCCACAAGTATTCAACCAATGTGGGATGGGTCTCAACAAATTAATAGGTTTAATTTTAGAATTCATTCAACATAATAAAACTTATTTCAAGAACAAAATGCAAAGATTCATATTCATTAACAAATAATGGCCAAATAAATCTAGAAACACTTATATGTTTTAGGTCAAACTCCAACCTGCCAACTAATTGAGGTGAATGCCTTTCCACCCAACCGTAGGCTCTACTACACCTTTGATTTCTAGAACAAGCCACCCCCATGCCAGGCCATGATACCACCAAGGGACTCTCACATATTGGCTCTCAGGTTAAGGGTATGAACATGTAGGTTACTCTCCTTCACCATTTGGTAACGAAAAAAATTCCCTATTCCCGTTAAGTCCAAGGCCACCACGAGCTTACTAAGCACCTTTCTAGCTAGATTTCCTCTGCTCAAGGGAGTCCCTTCACTATTGCACAGTCCCTTAGCACCCTCCCCTTATCAATGTCGGTTTATTTCCATAAATCACCAACTCACGACCCTCTCCACTCAAGTTTGGGTTCAGGTATTTTGTGTTCTAGATAGACCACGCATTCCTTGGGTAAGCTTCCTATTTTCCTCACAGGAACTTCCAAGTTCATATCTTCTCAACTTACGTGTGTGCTTCATTCATGTCAGTGTTCATTATTTTTTTATTCCCTCCTCTCCCCCCAAATTCACCAAATCAAGATCATTCTCTAACTCACGTTCCTTAGCTTGCTTCTATTAGAAGCAACCTCAGGGTCAAGCTCCCAAATCGATGGGGCACCATGGTACTTTTGGATGAAAGTTTTAGTCGAACCAACCATTCTTCTGTGTACACTTCTAAAGGAAATCATAACTGCCCCAACTACCAGGTCTAATTTCCATTAACAATATTTCTTGTGAACAAGGAAAGACAGTGTACTTTTGGGAAGATTAGGTCATTCAAGGTTATTTCAGGGGGTGGTTGGATTTCTTAGGTAATTAAGACAATTCCTAGTTCCCCCTCTCTAATTCCCACTTGTGGTATCATGGATAGTATTGCAAGGCTTCCCCTTAAGTTAGTTGGTTGGTAATTTCACTAAGCATAAAACACAATTACAGTGTTCATCAATCACAATCATGAAGTCTTAATTATAATTACAGACTTGGGGGAAAACGGGGTGTTAGACCCCTCAATCCTAGAAATTTGGTATATTATCCACAATGTTTTCCCATTCATGGACACACTAGAATGGATTCCCACACTTCTAATTCAAATAGTGTGACCTAATTTCGTTGCCCAATGTCGAGCCTCAACATGCAGCTACCTTTGTTTTGATTTAATAACTCCGGTGACCATATATTTTTTCTCTCTTCAACCTGCAATCTCTAAATTTGTGGGTATAGCACCATAACCCCTTCATCATCGTATGTTGGAATGGTTCTCCATCAACCATATACCCAAGTATATTAACTCCATGGCATATAATCTCTCAAAGGAAGAGCTCTTGTTGGATGTTGGAGCTTTTATCATTCAAGAATATTTTGATGGGAAGTTTCATGAGGAAATGGATTTTTGTCTCTAATTTATGTTTTGTCTTTGAATGTAATGTTTTTTTTTTAAACAGAATAAAGTTATGTAATTAATGATGGAAAGTGGAAATTTTGTCAGCATAGATGAAAGTGACAAGAAATGGATAGTCCCAGATAGGGATAGAAATATGTATTGTTTTTTATGAATATATTTTTTTTTCCTTTCTTGAAAAAAAAAAACCTTCATCATCCATTTGAATGTTGTCAAAGAAGAAATTGCACTTGCATGGTTGCAAAAGTAAACAATGGGAATCGATTTCTGATTTATTTGGTGGCACGCTGCATGAGTTAACCATAAAATGGACAAGGCATTTGGCCATTGGAAGCCATTGAAAAGTTTGCTACTTTGTTAACTGAAGAGCAATTCACCTTTGAACTGTTATTGCATTTTTAGTTGTGTGTGTGCTAGTTACCCTGCGAACAGAGGCATTGGAGTTAGTTGTGAGGAATATAAGTGGTTCATCCCAGGATCAGACAAGCTTTATTTTCTGCAAAATTCTTTGTATTGACAAAACGAACAAGCCATAGGCCGACTGTTTACGGATCAAAGTCTTTAAAGGATACTCTTTGGCGTGATTTCCCTTTAACAATTTTCCTTCTTGGAGGGGAGACAAATTCATAGATCCATTGGGGCTACACAAGAGGGCTTACACACAATCGAAATGAATAATATGTCTTCTATGGTTATAAAATTAGACCTCTCAAAAGCTTATAATAGGACCTATTGGATTTACTTAAGACTATTGTTGATTCATGTTGGCTTTATAAATTCTATGGTCAATTCGATCATGGGTTGTGTGTCTTCTATCACATTTGTTATTCTAATCAATGAGGTTGCTTCTCCCTTTTTCAAGCCTTCTTGAGGACTCCAACAAGGTGCCCATCATCCCCTTATATGTTCCTAGTAGTTGCAAAGGGCTTGAGCAAATCTATCCTAGCAACCAAAAGAGAAAGGAGCATACAAGGTATTAAGGTAGGGGGGAATGGGACTCTCACTCACCTACTTTTTTGTCGATGATCTACTTCTTTTTTCAAATGGTTCTATAAAAGAGGGAAGAAAATATTAGGAAATCCTACAGTTATACTTTAAATCTTTTGGAATGGATGTTAACAACCTAAAGTCATCACTCAATTTTAATAGATTGAGTGAAGTGGTGGAATAGAATTTAAGATTACTTTTTTCCCTTTAGACTAGTGGAAGTACGAGATATCTTGAAGTATCTGGGCTTCGTATTGAAGCCCAATGGCTATCACAATAAAGATTGGAACTAGTTAATAAGCAATATCAAAAGAAGAATACAATCTGGGTGTAATAGATGGCTTTTGAGAGGAGGTAGACTGCATTTAATTAAGTCTATATTAGAAGAAATCCTTATTTACTGGCATTCTATGGATCATATCCCTAAGGCGTGTTTGGAAAAGATCAAAAGGATTTGTGATGATGTTCTTTGCAAGGGTAAAAGTGATAAAGTAATCTTCCACTTAACAAAATGGAAATCATTAGCTAATCCCAAAGATGAGGAGGGTTGGGGATTAAAGAATGTTCACATATTTTGAAAATCCTTGGCTTCCAAAAGTATTAGGAACCTGATTATGAGAGATAACGAAGGATTATAACATGGGAATATTTGGCCCCAATGATTATGATGGAGTGGATCAAGAACCCATGTAAGAGTATAAAAAATGTTTCAAACCAATGGAAAGCACTTGTTTTAGCCTTTCAATATATTGGGAACGATCTAACTTAGAAGGTGGGTTATGGAACTCGGTTTATAATAGGAGTATATGTTATAATGGAATGTGGTAACACATCCTATCTCTCTCTAGAGTTGATCTAACATCTTCAGGAAATGGGATATCACACACTAAATCAAATGTCAAACCCATCAAGTACAAACATATGATATCAAGGTTGGTTGTTTTCTATGCGGTTAGGTCTAGAAGGAGATCATGGAGCTTCTTAGAATGATATTTTGTCAAAGCTAAGGAGATGCCATATCAGATTGAAAGAATAAACAGATGTCGTAATCTAGAATAAAAACAGGACAATAGGGTATTACTCAACAAAATTGGGTTATAGAATGTTACAAGAACAAGGCTCGGAGAGATGTTAGTGGTGGTCTAAGATTTGGAAATTCAAGGCTCCCAAGAAGATTAAGGTTTTCATGTGGCTTCCATTAAGGAATAGGATCCCTACTTGGGATTTACTACAAAAATGGACCCAACATCTACATCTTGTGTAGGAGGGAGGATGAGTATGTAACTCATTTATTTGTTCAATGTCCATTTACTCAAAAGATATGAAAGTATATAGGTCAGTGGATTGTAGTTCTAAACCCCGAGCAAAGAATTAATGTAGAAGATTGTATGAAGAACTAGTTTCAAATACAAGAGCTAAAGGAGTACATATATATTCCCTTTATTACTATGTGGGGCATTTGGTTGCCTTGAAATGATTTCCTTGGAGGACATAAATATTCAAACTTTTCAGGTATATGCACAAATTTGTGTTAGATTTTAATTTATAGATTGAAACCTAAAATCCCACTAGCCAGACAGATAGGGGAGGTCGTGATCGACAAGTTTAACTCTTAGGGATTCTTTTATGGAGTTTACCAAGTGCCAAAAAATGATAATAGTGTTGGAGGAGCTTTATATATAAATGATATTCATTACTTCCATTTTAAAGCTAATCTTGAAAGTGGTACTAACAACTATGTTGAGTTGTTGGCTATTCGATCACTTATGATGTTGGCTTTGTCTAAAGGAATATCCCATCTCCAGGTTTTTGGGGATTCTGTGATGGTCATTAAGTGGATGAAAAATGAACAAGCTATTCATTATACTTCTCTACAAGTTTAGGTTTTTGAGGATTTTGTGATGGTCATTAAGTGGATGAAAAATGAACAAGCTATTTAGTATACTTCTCTACAAGTTTTAGCTAAACAATTAAAGGAGAACTCTCATTAGTTTTCAAAAATTTCATTCTAGTAGATTATTTATCCAAGCAAGGACTACATTTAGAACTTGGTTTCTTAATGCTGAAGGAATTTATAAATGGTCATGCTTCTAAGTCTTGCCCAAAGGTAGCATTATTTCATTTGTTTTTACTTTATTTATACAAAGGTACTTAAAAGCGTAGTTCCTGGACAACTTAAGAGCTTACACTAATGAAGGACTATAATAAATATACACTACATGGGGTGTTTTTTTTATACCTAAGTGGTATTGTTAGGTGTTATTTGGAAGCCATGTAGCTTTTTAGTTTAAAAAAAATTGAAATAGTGATTTTTTTATATGAAAAACCTTTGTTTATCATCAATAATTTTGTATAAATTAAAAAAAAATGTTTTTCATTCTCTTTTAAAATAAAAATTATTATTTTTATTTGAAAAAAATAAATATAAAACTTCACAATTTAGCTATTGAGAAAAAAAGGAGGTACATAGAGTCAACGTTATGTCTTTTCAATGCCAACATTATGTCCAATTTATGTTAGCGTTGGACGTATAAGATGTTGTTATTAGGTGTATACCAACGTTATGGATTTGTCTTTAAACAACAATCAATCCACTTCTATATTAACAAGGGCAGCGGAGCAGCGTAGTCCCTGCCGAATTTAATGCAATTAAATGGAAGAATGTTCATTGTTGATTGATAATTGAATATGATAGGTTTTACCACCTAAAAAAACATAAACTCGTTTTAATATCTAAATTTTAAATTACAAAAAATACATTAATTTTTATATCTCTCTTACCCTAATAAATATAACAAATATAAAATTATTATAAAGGGAAGAAAAGCATATATCAATTTAGAACATAAAAAAAATACATGGATTTTGGCATGTTTAATAAATATAAAGTAATGATAAACTAAAAGCCAAAAAAAATCAAAGTATTCACTTGGGAACAAATATGCTTTTACAATGCATCATGAGTTGTAGTGTTTCTTCGCCTTGAAGATTGTTGAAATAAAGTA
>SNQJ01S0053961.1:25763-37440 GCA_010110895.2 Picea sitchensis
TCCACACCTCCAACATACCCTTCCATACTTTCCAGGAGATTTAGATCTACCCTTAGACTTAGATCTCCCACTTGAGAAATTAGATTTATTTCTTTCATCGGAACGTCCTCTTGCAAATAATGCATCTGTGCTATGTCCTTCCATATTCTTTCGTCTCATCTCCTCCGACAACAAGGATGAGACCACTTCTTCAAACTTCAAAGAAGTTGTATTACTACCTATGGCCACAAATAGACTATCCCATGAGTCTGGTAAAGAACACAACAAACTGATACAATTATCTTCATCTAAAATTTTAATATTAACAGATACTAACTGACTTACCACAGTATTGAAGGTGTTCAAATGCTCTGCCACCGAGTCTCCATCTCTCATCCTCAAGTTATACAGCTTCTTTCTCAGGAATAGTTTATTTACCAGGGACTTAGATTGATACAAATTCCCCAACTTTTACCATAAATCCTTGGCTGTAGCTTCCTCTGACACATTCAGTAATACTGAATCAGAGAGACACAGTTGAATTGTGCTCTTTTCCTTCCAATCCGTCTTTTTCCAGTCATATGCAGAAGTTCCTGTAGGTGCAGTACCTGGATCTACTGCGATCCACTAATCTCTGTCCACCAAAAGATCTTCCTTCTTGAGCTTCCATAGCTCAAAGCTTTTCCCATTAAACTTCTCGATCTCCATATTCAATTTGCTTGCCATTTCTTTTCACTTGAAAAACAATACCGCAGATCTCCCACTGTAATAAGGATTATCATAGTCCCGAGCCAAACCCTTGATGACAAAGGCCTCCCCCTGAAGCCAATAAAGCTTTGATACCAAATGTAAATTCTAACCTTGTACAATATCTACTGCAAACTGATATTCAGAAAAGAACAGAAAATATACAATGGCAAATACAAACATTACACAGAGATTTATCACCTGGAAACCCAAACCGGGAAAACCAACATATATTATATTCATACATTGTGTTACATTGTTTACAATACAATATACATATAGGATCCAGCGGCATCCAAAAACCTAACCCAATGACCTGTATTAGTCCAAAAACCCTAATTCCTTAACCGGAAATAGAAAACCATCGGCAAAAAACCATGTGCTGAAAAAACCACCTAAATATCATGTGGTCCCGGAAATATGTTGTCCCGGTGCAAAATATTTTTTTGGGGGCGCTGGCCCCGAACCCCCGCGCGGGGGGCTCCACCCCCCTGCGCGCCCGGCGCAGACACTTAGACACTACTACTCGTGCAAAGAATATAACACATACCCAACAATAAGGGGGATTTCTCCCCAAGAATATCTCAACCAATCAAAGCTCCCTCTAAGCTAGAAACAAAGCACTACAATGCTCCATGCTAAGTGTACAAGAAGTGCTAGCACTCCCTGTGAGTGAGAAGGGGAGTGTTGATCTCCAAAAATTCATTTAAGATGATAATTTCCCAAGGAAAGATAATGTATAAGCTTGCTAAATGACGTTTTTTCCTCTTCTAACAAGTCTTAGAGGGTGTACCAAGTGTTCTTATGGTGTCGTCCACAATGTGGAATATGCAAGAAAAAAATAAAATGTTTGCAACACTTGCAACAAAAGTGCGACACTTGCAACAAAAGTGCGACACTTGAGACACTTACAATAATGATGATGGGACATTATTGAAGTGAGGAATTTTGACGTATAACGGATTTCCCCCCAAAGTGTGAGGTCAGAAGATGGAAGCCGATGACTGAAGCACTTTCTAGATTTTCGAAGCAAGGGTATGGAGTCAGAGAACCTGGTAGAAGCTGCAAACAACCATCAATGGAAACAAACAAGTACAAGCACATTGTGTATCAGTGAAAAAGGACTTAAGGTATGACCACCATTAAATACACTGCGGATCCATAATCATACTGACTAAGGGTATAGCCATCAAAGGTACAACGTGGATCTATACCTCCATGACATGAACTGATCGTAGCCACGAGAAATACACGTTGGATCTACGAGATGATAAAACATAGCCAAAAAATAATACAAAGCGGATCTATGTGATAGTATATCAGTATGCTCAAAATATTTCCTTCGCAGCTTGGGGAAGTAGATAACAAAGTGAAATCTTAACACAAGGTCTCCGTCCCAATCCCGATGTAGTATGAATCTAACCATGTGAATAAGTGTTTTGATGTCGAACATGGTAGAAACCACTTGATTACTAGTAAATGAGGTAAACCGTTAACAAGTGCGAGGAAAATCACTAGTGATGCCAATGATTCCCAAGGTACTCTAGTACAATCCAACAAATGTGAAAATGAGTTGAAGTCGAACATTCGTGGAATCATCCAATCAGAGGTCAATGATGTAAACCTACTATTGGAGGTGAGGAGGCCTGCCATTGAGGCATGCAGGTCCCAAGGTACTAACTGGTTTCTAAGTCAAATTCATGGATGATGTGTTGAATTCGACAGGAAAAGACTCATCAAAGGAGGGCCTTGATATATCCCCCATCAGCGATACGAAACTGACATAGAGATGTAATACGGTGAATCAAATGAGTATGGACTGACATGGGTTTTGAAACTGGAAATTTGTGTTCGTTGAATCTCGAGGTGGATACTCCCCTTGAACAGTGAGGCACAACATGAATTGGTAGCATAAACGTAACATGGACCAAAACATAATGCAGTGGACACTATGATATTCGTCGGGTGACCCAAAGGAGTGAAAAAGACTCAAGGGATTGGTTTAGTGTAGAGGTTAAACGGGTTATCCAATGGTTGAAACAATGTGTCGTGTTCAAGGGCTACTGCAAGAGTGACTTGTGACAATTCTAAAATATAGCTTGGCTTGCTTCCTTCAATTTTTCCCCCATCCAGATAGACGAGTACCTCTTTTTGTTTTTATGAGCTCAAGGAGGATAAACCATGCTTGATATGACTCACCTTTAGTAAGTCCCTCTTCCTTTGTTTAACGAACTGGAAGAAGTAAGGGTTCGGTCCCATTTGGGCCCTTCAATGTGTGATTTTAACGAGTCCAGAGAAGTAAAAGTTGGTGGTTTTTCATGTTTAGAGAGTATGAAAAGAACTTAAAGATGACTCTAGGGTTTTCCTTTTCCATAAATTTAGTCTTCGAAGTCTGAAAAATAGATAAAATGCTACTCAAGAGATGCCCTTTCAAAACCTTTTAAATGAGTGTGAAAGGAAGCAAGATCACTTGACAATATTTTCATGATAAGAGAGTTTGAAAAGAGCTTAAAAGAGACTCCAGGGGTTTTCTTTTTTCATGTAACCTTTACGAGTCCGAAAAAGAGATAAAATTCTACTCGGTTACATTCTCATGTTTTTCTAGCGTGAGAAAGAACAAATACCATGCTCGTCAATGTTACAAGGTTTATCAAAAAAGATATTTCTTCAAGGCCTGCAAATATAGACAGTTTTGCATCCAGGGTATTAGTGACTCTTCAAAAAATATTTAAAAACCCAAAAGAAACTTTATATTAGCAAAAATCAACCCTATAACAGTGAAATACGGTTAGAAATTTCATTTACCATTTCATTTTCACCAATTTCTTCTAGATTTGGTATTTTCAACCTTTGGAAGGCGATTTTCAAGTTGTGAGCACCAGAGCTGTGGTTGACCCTTTTCGAAATTGTCTGGACCAGGTTGGTCATGTTTCCATTCTAGTCAATTCTCATGGTTTAAAATAGGATTTAAGGTAGTTTTTATGCTGTTATGGGCTCCTTAGGAAGCCTTAGCTGCCGAACTGGATCGACGCTCCCTCAAAGGGCCGAGGAGAACGTCGATCGAGTTTTCAGTGCCCTGGTGTGTGTACCTAGGGAGCGTTAGCACCCTGTGAATAAGCTTAGGGGAGCGTTGATGCATAACTAAAAAAAATATTTCTTTTTAGGCTAAAAATACCCAATTTTTTGCTATAAGAGATTGACTAAAATCTTTTAAATGATTACTTTTGTAGTTTACACAGATTGGAAACATGATTGAATGGAAATAATGTGAGCATGAGCTTGATGATATCGCTGCGTTGCAAGACCCTCAAGAGAGGGCTGCTTTGAGGAACTATGGCCTCCCCAAGTATTTTAAACTACACAAAATGAAGAAAAAAGTTTTATTACTTGAGTACCTGATTGGACTATATGACTATGTCGAACATGCATTCTGTTAACACCAATTCTTGTAAGGGGGGGTGTTTTCTCTCCAAGATTCGAGCCCGTGTAGTAAAATGCGAAGAAATGGGGCTTAAAAAACCCAACAAATGCATTTTGTCCAAGGTCGCAGCCATAAGCGCAATGTGCAGCACACAAAAAATCCATTTTGGGTTAAAAATGCAAGCAGGCGGTCGACTCCAGTATTCAACGACGAGGATCAATCGATGGAGCAGATCAACGGTTGCCGGGTAATTGTAGTCAATGGAGTTGCATGAGGTTTAGCGTAAGAGATAGCGCCCATATCGCCGAAATGATCAGGGCCGTCTGATCCAGTGGGGACAGGTGGCAGCTAGTCGGCGTTTTGAGGATCCAAGTTGTGAGGAAAGGGTTCTCCCTTGGGTTTCAAAACCCTGAAACGCGAAATGCGATAGCCCCGGGAGCCTGGACCACGGTCATGGCCTAAGGTTCGGTGTAAAGGCGGGGCCTAAAGAAGAGGAAAGGGGTGATTTTGGGATATTTAAAGTGAAAGTGTCGATGTGATCTGAAACGTCCACCCTGGGGACACGTGGAAAAAATCCATGGTTTCACAGATTGAGCAACCGGGAGAATGAAGACAGGATACATCATGTATCCTCGGTGCACAAAACCCTGAAAGGATTAGGGTCGTTCAATGAGAGCGATCTTGGCCATATGATCTTAGAAGACACGCGACAGAGGGTCCAAGCCAGAAGGGGCCCCACGTCTAAATATTGATCCAGGCCATTCAACCAGGGGGTGCGTGGCGCACGATTAAACCCGATCGCTATTTTGGCTATCAAGAATTCAAAGGACAAAGGGTTGCTCCTCCATTGCATTTTGAAACCCTGAAACACGAGATGTGGAAGCCCCCGAGGATAGGCCCATGATCCTAGCCAGTGATTATATGAGCGAGGGGTAAGGAAGGCACCAACACGATGTAGCCCCCTTTGCGATTTCGACAATCAGGATTATCAAGGGTGAGGAGTTTAATCCCTCCCATCGCCAATACCCGAAATCCGTGGAGCACCTTTGGTTTTAGCGCAAGGTCACAACCCACTATCATATGGAAAGTAGGGCCAAAGGGAAAAGATAGGCACCTGTTCAGACCACAGACGACTAAGATCCGGATAAAGAAGAAATCCTGGTTATCGATGCTAAGGGAAGATCAAGCCATTGGTTTGGATACAGGGTATTAGGGATCCTGGACATAGCATGAGGAAATCCCTGAAAGGAAAATGCCAAAGCGTCCTTGAAGACAGTTTCATGGCCCTGTGGTTACATTGAGAGTGAAACCTAAAGAAATGAAGGCTGGCCTCCAAGCTTTGGAAAGCCAACACGTGGTCACTCTCTGTGTATTCAGTCTCGACCACCCTCCATGGAAGAAGCAGTTAATGAAGATTGAGCAGGTGGTTGAGACCTCAGCTCAACGCATAAGTGGAAGGCATGGGGAGGGTCAGAAGCAGTCAGCTCATGGTACTCCAATGGATAGTTTCCCTGTAGAAGCCATGTCATCTGAAGCAGTGTCAGAAAATAAGCTGCGTGTACAGTATGAAGGAAGATCATGCGCACGTAAAGCCTTAAATGAGGCAGCTCAGCTACCCTCCTGGGGCCAAGGAGGTGAATTTCTTTGAGTATATAGACTCAGTTTTCATATTTTGTAAGGATCGTTGATAGAGCTAAGCTCCTTGTTGTACGGTTTTGATGAAGCACTAGTTTCTCTGATCCTGTATGTGCATCCAAGATTTCTTGTTTAAATGGAAGTCAACTTTCTTATTTACTCTATTTTCTTTCTGATTCTAAGGAGTTCATGATCGATAGATTTGCATGAACCATTGTGACTGTGTTATGATAAATGATTTGTTGTAACGGTGTGATATTCCTTAGTTTCCTTGTGATTTAAATTCTAGGAGTTCTCGTGTTTAAATCATTCATCCTTGGGGTTGCTGAAAGGCCTGACGTCTTCAGTCAACCTCTACATTTTCTCGTTAATGTCTTCCTCCTGCTTACCCTTACTATAACCTACTGACTGAAGTTAGACTAAGACCTAGCTTGTTCATACATAGTTCGGTCTAGGATTCTGAGTTAAAACGATATCATTTTGAATTTTCCCTTTTTCGATCACCCTTGATAAACAAATTGTGACATAAACTGATGGGTGTCAGGCTCTACTCCTACTGCAATCCAGGAGTGACTCCTAATGCCAACATTTCTGGAGCTATTGCTGGGGACTAAATTGAAGATTTTCCCTAGGATTGAACAACAAAGCTTACTGGTTCTGAGGGTGCATCAGAACCTAGTACATCGAATATTGCAACTGTGCACTTGGTGACTCCACTGTGGTGACTCCAATGTTTCCACTCCACTATTTCAGTTGTGGCTACTTTTAGCACACCTGAAAGCTAACCCAGAGGAGCTTTCTCGAGAAGGTTTTCAGCAGCTGCTTTCTCAGTTTGAGAAGTTCCCTGGGGTAACGACAACATTAGGATCTGGCCTTTGATGGTGAACAAAGACCAGACACATTCAAAGTTGTGCATCTTTCACCTGGCAACTCCATGATTAAAGGATCGATTGGTGACTCTGTTGTTTTGAAATGGAAAGGATCCTGGCTCAAATTTTTGCTCCTTTTAATTTTTTGGCTGTTCCTGGTTTTCCTAATGTTGTCCCTACTCCGAATGAATGGGGCGATTATTTGCCCATATTTAGAGAGCGTAAAGAGGACAACCTTGCTCAACATCTCCATGAGTTTCATGAACCTATGCATCAGTGGGGAATACATCATGAGGATGTATTATTGAAAATTTTCATGTTATCATTAGCAGGAGATGCTCGTGAGTGGTATTTCTCCTTACCTCCTGCCAGCATCTCCTCTCTGAAGCAGTTTCATTCAGTTTTCAATAAGCGTTGTCAAAAGTTCTACTCCTCTGAGTTAAGTTGTCATAACTA
Organism: Picea sitchensis; assembly: GCA_010110895.2. Taxonomy (NCBI): domain Eukaryota; kingdom Viridiplantae; phylum Streptophyta; class Pinopsida; order Pinales; family Pinaceae; genus Picea; species Picea sitchensis. The sequence goes on from SNQJ01S0053961.1 coordinate 32,871, forward strand.
TTGTGAGGAATGGGAAGGCCATGATCAAGATATGGCTGTGTCTAATGAAGACTGTAAGGATGAGGACCAGATGGAGGAAGAAGATGCTTTGGGTGAAGTTATGGAGTTGATTAAATCTCTCTCTGCCAAAATAGAAAGGTTAGAATCTGGAGAAAGCGTAGAGGATGTTCTAGCCCTTGAAGAGGATGTTCTTGGCATCTCTATTGAGGCTGATGTCAAAGATTTCACAACTATAGAGGCCTTACATCCTTTTCCTGAATACCTGCTGCCCCAAGATTTGATGATTATTTAGATGAGGAGCAACAGAGCCCCACATCACAGTTTGCTGACCATAGGAGCATCCAGCCTGTATATGACAGTTATGAATAAGATTTTGAGCTGGATATGCATGACTTCCAAGAGAAGACTGCAGAGCCTTATCCTTCGTTCGTTAAAGAAGAATATTACGAGGAAATTAGCCATCCCAGGCCCGCAGAGATCATCGAGCAGCGGATTGAAGAGAAAAGATTTCCCACGGGTCCTATTTATCATGATTATGAATCTGACCCTTGGGAGAGCAAAGAAGAAGAACCAGAGGAGTAGCAGGTGGAGCAGTTTATCTCCTGTTCAGAGCCGGTTAGAGAGCAGCCATCGCTTGAGAACGTTCAACCTACATAAGCTTCTCATCAACCTGTGCCTACTAGATATATTCAGCCCATTGTGAGTAGCTGTGTAGAAGAAAAAGCTTCCTGTTACAAATCTTCCAGAATCTACCACTCATTCTATGAGCCTGCCAACGACTACATGGAGTGGAATTTCCTTCGTACTTTGGAGCTGCCCTATTTCATCTCAACTTCTCCCTTGGAGAAAAGATGAAGGATGTAACCGTTCTATTGTCGTGGTTGCATCATCTGTTACCAATCATTGACAGAGTGAAGGAGCTTCCCTTCAGGAAGTTACTTGAATGGATATGGTGGAAGTTTACTTTCACCTAGCCCCATGTAAAGGATTTTATTAATTTAGGACTGTACATAAATAAGCTCCTTTGAGCATGTATGTTTATTTTGTTTTGCTTTTACTTTTCGGCTTGTATTTTCAGCAGGGTGTTTTGAGATTGAATCCATAGCACAATAGAAGGCACTGAAGCTGCACACTGAGTTCTTAGAGCATCACAGGGACGACTCTATCCGCCATGGAGCCTAATGTTAACACCAATTCTTGTAAGGGGGGGTGTTTTCTCTCCAAGATTCGAGCTCGTGGCGTAAAATGCGAAGAAATGGGGCTTAAAAAACCCATCAAATGCATTTTGTCCAAGGTCGCATCCATGAGCGCAATGTGCAGCACACAGAAAATCCATTTCGGGTTAAAAATGCAAGCAGGCAGGCGGCTCCAATATTCAACGGAGAGGATAAATTGATGGAGCAGATCGACGATCGACGAGTAATTGCGGTCAATGGAGTTGCGTAAGGTTTAGCACAAGAGATAATGCCCATATCGCCGAAATTATTAGGGTCATTCGATCCAGTGGGGATAGGTGGTAGCTAGTCAGTGTTTCGGGGATCGCAAGTTGGGAGGAAAGGGTTCTCCCTTGGGTTTCAAAACCCCAAAATGCGAAATGCGATAGCCCTGGGAGCCTGGCCTGTGGTCATGGCCTAAGGTTCGGTGGAAAGGTGAGGCCTAAAGAAGAGGACAGGGGGGCTTTAGGGATATTTAAAGTGAAAGCGCTGATGTGATCTGAACCGTCCACCTTGGGGACACATGGCGAAAATCCATGATTTTGCAGATTGAGCAACCAGGAGAATGAAGACAGGATACATCATGTATCCCCGGTGTGTGAAACCCTGAAAGGATCAGGGACGTTCAATGAGAGTGATCTACGCCGTGTGATCTTAGAAGACACACGGTGGAGGGTCCAGGCTAGAAGGGGCCCCATGTCTAAATATTGATCCAAGCCATTCAACCAGGGGGCGCATGGCGTGTGATTAAGCCCAGTCGATATTTCGGCTATTGGGACTTCAAAGGACAAAGGGTTTCTCCTCCACTTCATTTCGAAACCCCGAAACATGGGATGAGAAATCCCCCGGGGATAGGCCCATGATCCTAGTCAATGATTATATGCTAGCCGGTGATTATATGAGTGAGGGGTAAGGAAGGCACCAACACGATGTAGCCCCCTTCATGATTTCAGTAATCGGGATTATCAAGGGTGAAGAGTTTACTCCCTCCCATCATCGATACCTGAAATTCGTGGAGCACCTTTGGTTTTAGCGCAAGGTCACAACCCACTATCATATGGAAAGTAGGGCCAAAGGGAAAATATAGGTGCCTGTTCAGACCAAAGATGGCTAAGAGCCGGATAAGGAAGAAATCATGGTCGTCGATGCTAAGGGAAGATCAAGCCGTTGGTTTGGATAGGGCAATTTTGCAACACAGGGTATCGGGGATCCTGGACACAACATGCGGAAATCCCCGAAAGGAAAATGTCGAAGCATCCTTGAAGACAGTTTCATGGCCTTGTGGTTACGTTGAGAGTGAAACCTGAAGAAATGAAGGCTGGCCTCCAAGCTTTTGAAAGCTGACACGTGGTCACTCTTTGTGTATTCAGTCTCGGCCACCCTCCATGGAAGAAGCAGTTAATGAAGATTGAGCAAGTGGTTGAGACCTCAGCTCAACCCATAAGTGGAAGGAGTGGGGAGGGTCATAAGCAGTCAGCTCGTGGTACTGATGGACAGTTTCCCTACAAAAGCCATGTCATCTGAAGCTGTATCAGACAAGAAGTTGCGTGTACAGTTTGAAGGAAGATCATGTGCACGTAAAGCCTTAAATGAGGTAGCTCATATACCCTCCTGGGGTCAAGGAGGTGAATTTCTCTGAGTATATAGACTCAGTTTTCATATTTTGTAAGGATCGTTGGTAGAGCTAAGCTCCCTATTGTATGGTTTTGATGAATCACTGGTTTCTCTGATCATGTATGTGCATCCAAGATTTCTTGTTTAAATGGCAATCAACTTTCTTATTTACTCTATTTTCTTTCTGATGCTAAGGAGTTCATGATCGACAGAATCGCATGAACCATTGTGACTGTGTTATGATAAATGATTTGTTGTAACGCTATGATATTCCTTAGTTTCCTTGTGATTTAAATTCTAGGAGTTCTCGTGTTTAAATCATTCATCCTTGGGGTTGCTGAAAGGCCTGACATCTTCGGTTGACCTCTACATTTTCTCATTAATGTCTTCCTCCTTCTTACTCTTACTACAACCTACTGACTGAAGTCAGACTAAGACTTCCTAGCCTTTTCATACATAGTTCGGTCTAGGATTCTGAGTTAAAACGATATCATTCTGAGTATTCTCTCTTTTGATCACCCTTGATAAACAAGTCGTGACATAAATTGATGGGTGTCGGGATCTACTCCTGCTGCAATCCAGGAGTGACTCTTGACGCCAACACATTCCGTATTGGACCACAGTTTCTCAAAATTGAGCTCGAAGATGTGTACTTCTTGACCAGCCTCTCAAGAAGAGGGGCTCCTATCCTTTTTTCGAGGCATCGGGAAACTCCTCAACCTATCGAGGTGTATGTGGAAGACCACTGTATTCCAGGGTCATGATTAGTCGGGGGACAAATCATGATAAAGGATGTGAGAGATTTGGCACTAAGATCAATTTTATTTTCCATTACCAACCTGGAAGGTAGTACGAGTGCACATTTGGCTTCAAAATCTCAAATGTATTATGCTCTACAGTGTGTGGAGCCTAGATTATTTAACTAGAGTGCATGATTCCTTTAGAACGTGAAGGACCATATTACAAAGTGTAGGATTGGGAGGTAGAAACAATTTGGCTATGGATCTTTCTTAGTTTCGTTCTTTTTGGAGTGAATACCCCAGATGAAGCCATAGATTGCACTGATGGCACGACTGACGACTGGGCCACGTATGGAAAGATGGACAAGTTTGTCCTTGAGATTGGGGACTGACTCAGAGTTCAAGTTCACGGCTGACTTCTTCACTTGGTGGAGAAAGAAATTAATTGTTATCGAGGACTTTCCATATGCCGAAGTGGATTTCCAAGGTAGTCCGGGCTTAGTGCTTCTAGAGGGAATCAACTAGGATATGTCAAGTATGAAAACCAAACCTTGTCATGTGTTTTTGATTTTATATTTTATATTATTTTTATGTGTACAAAGAGGGATTTTAACAGATGTTTTGTTTCATCATGCAGATTGAGGCGCATCAGGTCTGACAGATATTCCAACACTAGGGCATCATGGAGATATGCAGATAGCTATGGAGCATGAGGTCACAGTGGGAGGAATCCGAGAGGTTGAGAGGAACCTTCGAGGTCTCACTATGGATGTCCCACCTCTCAGGAGGCAAGACGTACCTCTTCATATGTAGAGGCATATAGTAAGGGTTCCTGAGAGTTTGAACCACTTGCTTTGACGAGTGGCCCATGAAGTGGTGTGCTTCTCAGAGCACAACATCGTGCAGGAGGACTAGGATCCTCCATATGTTTTGTACTCTTTTCATGATGATGTCATGGGCATGAGGGCCCATATTTTTCCCTATTATGTACTTTTTGATGTA
>SNQJ01S0053961.1:37510-50282 GCA_010110895.2 Picea sitchensis
TACAAATTATCTTGTGTGATGTTTTTAATGTACATGTGATTCATCTTCTTTTAAATTTTTTATCTATGCACAAGATACCGATCCAAAATATAATTTGCTAGTGAATCTAACGTTGTGTCAAGTTCCCTTGGTATGTGCATGTATTTTGTAAATTCAAACATTCTTTCAAGACGATGAACTCTTAGGTGGAGATGCAATAGGACAGGGTTGTGAACGGTGTAAACTTGATTAAGTTGAAAAACCACGAGTTGAGAGTCTAGGTTGATGATTATATGTGATATACCTAGAGAGTTGGCCTCGGTTAGAAGTCCAATGACATCATGATATTCTGCCATGTTATTGGTTTTCGATCCTAGGAAAATTCCTCCTCAACTCACCAACTCATCAGAGTGGTAAATGACCCAAGCTATAGAAGCAATGTTCTAGGTGTGCCAACTAGCGCCATCCACAAACCTGACTAAAATGGGAAAGGGAGATGTCATATGCGCATGAAATCACAAGACAAAGTATAAGCGGCTAAAACAAAACTCATACATGCAAGAGAAAAGACACACCAAATCAAAAATATAGTACAATAGTGTACAAAGCACACATGCCAGGTGTTCTATGCATAGTACTTATTGAGGTAAATCCCATTCCTGGGTTCACTGAGAGATGTTCCATCATAGTCAACTAGCTCGTAGTTACCTCTATGTAATACATGTTTTATGATATAGGGTCCATGCCACATAGGTTCTAACTTTCTTTTCCCTATCTTGTCATGAGCCTGGTCATAATTGAGGACTAGGTCTCCTTCTACGAAAGTACGAGGTTGAATGGATTTTTCATATTGACTCTTCATTCATTTTTTTATATGTCTCGTTAACGAGAGAAACATAGTGACGTGTTTCATCCAACTTAGTTAAATATAGGAATCGTTCCTCTTCAGCAGAGGTGTGAGGCAATAGTTCTATAATGAGTTTCAACGAAGGGATCTCACACTCAATTGGTAACACTGCTTCGACGCCATATACCAACTGGAATGGAGTGAATCCAGTTGTAGTTTTCACTGAAGTGCAGTAATCCCAGAGGGCAGAGAAAAGTTGCAAGTGACAAGAAGTTGTTTTTTCCCCACCATGCGTTGAATCATGGTTTTAAGGACTTTGTTGATAGCTTCAATTTGTCTATTTTCTTTAGGATAATAGGGGGTTGGGTTTTCATGGAGAAAACCCAACTTGACATGTAACTCACTCATCATGTGGTTTTGAAAATGTGAACCATGATCAGTGACAACGGCTTGTGGGACACCAAAGTGAGTGATGATGTGGTTAAAAATGAAGAGATTTGTAGTATGACCATCATTAATAAATGTAGGCATAGCCTCAACCCATTTAGTGAAATAATCAACAGAAATGATGATATAACCATGCCCCTCAGTTGAGGTAGGCTTACACTGCATAACATCAATGCCCCATTTGGAAAAGGGGCTGATGGCGATAATGGGATGCATCGGAGCAGGGTGAGTTCGTGCCTTTTTGTGAAAAAATTGACAGGGTGGGCATCGTTTGACATCCTCATTACAATCTTTGAATATGGAGGGCCAAAAATAATCAGCACATAAGATTTTCTGAGTTGTATCCATCCCAGAAAGGTGAATGCTGCAAGATCCAAGGTGACAGTCATTCAAAACACGCTCAACCTCATCATGGGTCAAGAAACATCGTAGGATAGTATCAATACCACGGTGATACAAAGTGTCATTAATGATAAGGTAATGTTTAGAATGGTGGTGAATACGACGTCATTCTTCATGAGAGATATTGGGCTAGAAACGTTGGGGCTGAAGATAGAGAAGAATATCTCCATAACAAGGGTTTTACATGCTAATGAGGAATATAGATTCATCGGGAAGAGGATCACTAGGCTCAGTATCTTCATCAGCATGGGGAAGAGTGCAGATAAGTTCCGCAAAAACCAACGACTTTTTAGCTTTTGATTTGGCAAACTCGAGATCGAATTCTTGAAGAATAATGATCCATTTGGAATATTTTCCCCCAAGGGCTTGACGTGTCAGAATATGGTACATGGGGTTCAATTCTGCAATTACCGTGGTAGTACATAAGATGATATAATGGAAAAATATTTGGACAACAATGACAGCTGCCAGAGCCAAATTTTCAACATGTGAATATCCGAGCTCGGGATCGGATAGACTCTTGCTCAGATAATAGATCACATGTTCGTCACTGTTAGGATCCTCTTGAACTAACACCATAGAAATAGTGGAATTAGAGGCTGCCAAATAAAGGATATATTCTCATGCATAATTTGGAGGGTGCAAGAGAGGTGTATCAGTTAATGTGTGTTTAAGAGCATCAAAACATCATTGAGCAATGTCATCCCAAATGAAAGGAGTGTCTTTCTGCAACAATTGCATAAATCCTTTAGTAAGCTTGGCGTAGTTACATATAAAATGGTGAAGAAAGTTTGCTTTCCCTTGCAAAATTTGTAGTTGGGTTAGATTGTTGGGAAGGGGTAAAGCAAGAATAACTTTAATTTTTAAGGGATCTGTTGAAACATACATATTATTCTAAACTTTGGACTAAAATAAGTTTCATTTTTGTTTAAATAAAAGCCAAAAAATGCACTTGGATAATCATCGTCGAATGAAGCCTTCTGATTAATACAATGGTCTAAAATTCTTAAGAGATTATGAAGCCGCCTATTTATTAATAAATCAATTTATATAAAGGTTTTGTTTCAAAATTTCGTGAGTCGGGGTTTCGCGAAGTACGAAGGTTCAACGAGCATCTTCGAAGCCCTGATACCCGAATTCATGAAAGTATTAAATGTTATGTCGGGTTAGTTAAAGGTTAATAAAGATTAACGATAAGTAAATCTCGTCACGACTTTGTGATTCGGAAGCTCTTACTTATAAAATATTTTGAAGTCCCGATACCCGAAACCCCGCCATCCTAAAATAAATCGCGGTTAATTAGAAGAGTTAAAAACGATTATACTTAATTAAATATATCACGACTTCACATTTCATAAGTTTTAGCTTAAATTGTTATAAAGATCCCCAAGATCCGAAACGCCGAAACTTGATTAAATGATAAGTATGATTAATTAATGTACTAAATGAGGATTATACTCTAATTAATCTATTGCTTAATAATAACTCGGATACATTCAAATTGTGTGCTTTTCCCGAGGTATCGACCATTAATAACATTAATATCTTATTTAGGGAAATGATTCCAAATAAGATCCAATTTTAACGCCCAAATATTTTTTATTAAAGAAATTAAATGTGTTGTGAGTGAAGGTATACACATGGTTTATGCGTTTAAGGTAAAAATATTTTTTAGTTCTGAATTACATTCTTGTTTTCATAGAGTTGGCTTAGTGAAATAACTAGTTTTCTACATTCTCATTCTCTATAACAGGTAATAGAACTCTGAAATTTGATATCATGGCTCCACGGAAAGCGCCTAAATCAATTGGCAAAATTCCTGGCCAGAAGACAGATGTTATTTTTGATACTTCACCCAGAAGTATAAGAACAATTAAAACCTGGATGCATGTGTTTAACACCATAAAATACGAAGTGGTAAACTGCCTTGATGATTCAAGCGACATCGAAAAGGATAACTTATCTACCAAATAAAAGATTATCACTCAAGCAGAGTTGCATAAGGTAGCAACGAGGCTGAGGCTTTTACCCTACACTAACATGATTGGATGGGCACTGGATCATGCAGATATCCCAACTAGAACTATATTCAACTCTCAGAAGGTATTTGTTGGGTCATTTCGACCGAAACACATACATGCGATGTATAAATTGTCTGTAACATCAAACTTCATTTATGATGCTAGTTTTCTAGTGAATTTTAATAAGGAGTTTGATCAATATGGAAAGAGTCTTTCCGACTTGAACAAGGTCTGGTGTTCACTCCCCGAAAAGTTTAGAGATGACTCTCATGGCGTATATTCAATCTCACTTGAACCACAATTCATGTATATAGCCATGATGATGTGCATAATTTATGGAAAAGAGAACACAACCCATTTATTTCTATGATGGGTACTTATTATACACATAATGGCGGAAGGTTATTCTTTCGACTGGGCTAAGATATTGTGGGATAGTCTGGCCAGTGAAATTATAGAATACCACACAAAGAAAGCCAAAGGGAAACCAACTTCATTCTTCATGTCAGCCTATATTATGGACTCCATATGTTTCATGATGCCTTTCTCGCTGATGAGCTGGAGTAGGACTCCAGATAATGCATAACCAATTCATGATTATCATTCAAATCTCTAGGAAGACAAGGAAAAAGATTTATTTTATGAAATATGTAATTGGGTAGTGGTGCCAATGCATATTGTTATATTTGGTCACCCACCTCTTAGAATTTCAGACAACATTATGGTTAACCTGGGTAAAGTGGCAGACTCATACATAGAGGAACACTTCTCTTATAGCAAAATTTTCAGTTGTTCAGTTCCCCCATATGCATTACCACAATTTTTACCAGACCGACTGGTATGCCGCAAGGTTGCACGACAAAATGTACTCGGTGGGATTAACAAAGAGCTCAAAGTCACGCAGAAAAATGTATGGCCATCTTTTCCTTTGCCTATTGGTTCATTTTCCTTATTGGATTTTGGTCATTGTAAGGTGGAGGCTGTGGCCTTAGAAGAAATAAATCTGGTTACATTGAATTCAAGAAGCACGAACCACATAAGGTCATAGGAAACCATATGGCTAGTTTCAATCTTAAAAGGTATGAACATGAAGAGTCCCCTCAGGACGAAATGTTTCGAGGGGTAAGATCTTACCAATAAGTTCTGAGCCGAGTTCGAGCTCTACCACCTGGTGAAATGGTTGAGTTTTACAATTTCTAAAAACACTAAATAAGTAGTCTTTTGAAAATATTACGAGGGGAAAACCTAATGCCTCCTGCTACACAACAAACAAGAACCCAGAAGTCGGGAGCTCTAGCAAACAAGAAGCACCAGAAAACCCAGATAGTTCTGAGATATCGACTCAGAAAAAGGATATCCCAGTGACAGAAGTATCTGATGACCAGTCCAAAGATCAATCAGAAACATTAAAAAAGCAAGGAGAAGATAAGCCACTATCTTCACATGATAAATCAACTATAGATAGAGTCGAAAAAAAGTTATCTATAGAAATCAACAACCCCATTAAGGCTATCACGCCATTACAGATCACTAGAGGAAACCCTAATGTAGAGGTAATATTCATAGGGGATCTCACGCCTATCCCTATTGAAGAAATACCTCCTACCGATTTCTTTTTCAGTAAGAAAGGGAAAGTTGTGGTAAAGAAAGAAATGCACCAAAAAGAGGGTCCAATGGTCAAAAAACACAAAGTATTATTGGATGGATAAAATTTGGAAGATGAATACTTTGCTACAGAGGTAGCAGGCTCTTTGGGAGATTTTGCAGCAATAAACTTATTCTTAGTTGATAATATGAAAGAAAGGTTGAAGCAGATAAATCAGATGATAAGTCAGTTGCGAGATTAAATAAGTAATATAGAGAATAATATCAGAGATGAGGTCAATAAAGGACTTAAAAAGGATAGAGCCGCTGATAGACAATAAATCCAACTACTCAAGTCTAGTCTTGTCCAACAATATGAGTTGGTTAAAAAATTACAAAACAAGGTAAGTTACATTGAGAAAATGGTTATGGATATAGAAGTGTTCCAAGCTCAAGCATTAGAAGTGCTAAAGAAACTGGAAATAGCACAACAAATCCTTTTGGCTACGGTAGAGATCATCCAAAATCATTTTCAAGAAGTAAATCAATCATTAGATAATATAAGTTTCAAAGAAGGAAAGGCTACTGCAGCCCTGACCACCTTTCAAAAGGAGGTCCTTTCATCGGCTAGAGAAGAAGTACCTATAACTCCCAGATTGATTGTAGCAGAAAAAATTAGAGGTGATATAATATTGAAGGCATGGGAGGCCAATATAGACGAGAGTAAAAGAATGGCCAAAGAAGTAAAATAGGTTTGTGAAGAGGTTTTTGATTTGCTAGATAAAGAATCACTAGGCATTGGAAAGGATGATTGTTCTGAGATACTAGGACAAATCAACATTGTAAAGCATGAATTGGACATCAAAGAGAGCTTAAAGGAAGATCATATTGGAATTTCACAGCTAAATTAGGTTGACATCGCTCAAATAGATAGATGGCTGGTAAAGCCAAATTTACAGTTACAGTCAATGACTTCTGAAGATCAAAGGATAGAAGACAGGTTGCCGCAATTACAGATAAAGTTGTATCTTTTTTAGGAAAAATATGTGATAGAACCTTCAAGACTATTAGTACAATTCCTAAGCAGGTGTGTCAAATTCCTCGAGAAAGGTGAAGGAAGTACTTCAAAGAATCAATGAAGTAACATATGCATATCTGTTCTGCCGGTATGAGAGAGAGAGAGAGAGAGATAGAAAAGAATCAAGTGAAACGGTTCAGGTTTTCATTTTGTAACCGTTACTATCTAGAAATAAGGAGAATTCCAACCGCCTAGGGTTGGTAACCTTTTGTATAAATATATTTTCAAAAGACTAAAAGAGAGGGGCTTCTTGCTGATTGTAATAGAGAAATCTCTCCTCTTTGAGAATTAATACAAGTGCAGACCAGAGACTCCATATTTCGTCAATTCTGAGTTATGTGTTCTTCTGTTCTTTCATATTCCAACATCTTTATTCATATGTCTTTGATGAATGCCTAATCACAACTTAGTACAACATCTACCGTGGGTATATGTTTCATTTAGTTATCTGATTGCTTACAGATTTTCCTCTGTGTTTGCTATTAGAAAATACAAGACCTTTGAGTTAGTTAGATTGCTACATTTTATTCTTCATTAAAGGTTACATCATATATTTTCTTCTTCTGTAGTAGAGTGAGATTCTTCTGTGATTGATGCCTTAATTTGTTTAAAAAAATTATGTTTTTCTCTCATCACATTCATTATTTTCAAATTTAACTCAGATACGAAAGACGACCTCTAAGTTGTTATACCATTAATTCAATTTTAGGAACTTTTCTCATATAATTGAAAGTAGAAAAAGAAAATATTAAAACAACAGATCCTTTTGACTATTTCTTTTCCCCATGATTGTACCCATCGCAAAACAACCCAATATTGAGCCCGGCCTTAATGATCAGACCAACATTGCTTTAACCTTGTTTAATACCATCCTAGAGACCGCTAATAATTGGGTTGAGATTGAATGCTAATGGGCAGTGATTGAACAAGACATAAGTGTCCGTGAACGTTGAGAAGCTAGGCAAAGACAACCTAGGAATCAACCCTATCTTTTTTTCCTACAATATTGATCTTCTTATCAACATTAAAACCTTATTTATTTCTGGATGACTTGAAATTATACTTTGAAGCCTTAAGTATAAACTCAGGAACAACAAGATCCACCCTAATCCCATATTTGGAGATGACGAAACCAAGGAGTCAACCTGATTCGACGACGAAGATGCATTTGTGGGGGTTCAAACAGATACTGTAGAACTGAAACCAAAGAAAAATGGCTCGTAAATGATCAATATGATCTTGTCGATTAGATGAATGAGCAGGTAAATCATCGAGGTAGGGTTCTGCAATATGTTTCATATCGTGGAAGGAATACGACATGGCCCACTGGAATGTAGCACCAATGTTTTTGAGACCAAAAGGTAGTTTCTGATAATCAAAAGTTCCCCATGGGTAGATGAAGGTTGGCTTATGTTGATCAGCTGGAAAAATATCAATCTGGTTATACCCTAAAAATCCATGCATGAAAGAAAATATAACACTACCAACGCAATTGTCAATGATTTGGTCGATGAAAGGTGTAGGGTAATTGTATTTTGGACAAGCCTTGTTGATATCCCTATAATCAACACAAACACGAATGGTTCATTGTTTTTTAGCAACCAAAACGATGTTAGAAACCCATTCCGTCAAGGGGACAGGATAGATAAAGTCATATTTCAACAGTTTTTCAACTTCTGCCTTTATGGTCGTGGTTTTCTTAGGATGAACCGGGCGATTTTTTTGTCGTACAAGTTTAACGCCTGGGTAAGTTTTTATCTCATGCACAACAATTGATGGATCGATCCCTAACATTTATTCGTAGCTCCAAGCGAAGAAATCACAGAATTATTTAAATAAAGCGGTGTAAGATTCCACTTCCTCGAGCGAACAATTAGCACCGAGATGAACATTTTCTATGATACCTTCTTTGATAGAAATATCAATAGCGACATTAGAAGAGATTTTTCCTAAATTCCCCTCAGAAGTAGTATCCTAGGTAGGTATAGGAGATTGGAGAGAATCGACAACATTAGGGGGGAGATAGAGTGTATATCTTCCTAAATTTCATCTAGATTAGGAAGAAAAGATGATCGATGATGGTTTTCATCCCAATGTACCTCGTCGATACTAAGCATTTCCATAATGGATTCATCTGATGGAAAAATCCATAGGATGTATTCGAAAGCATAGGATAAGGAATCCAACCAAGATGGCAATGAATAACTTTTGGATGCCAACATATGTTGGTCATCCAAATAAGGAGAGGCATATTGGATAGCATTGTATGAAGCCTCAGTAGGACTAAGTGGCATCGCGTCACCTAGTGCATTGAATTCCAAAGGACTAGGTACAACCCAAGGATCAGATGATTAAAAAGATTGGTATGTCATAGTCGAGATCATATTGATCATGGCAATGTGTTGTGTGGTGGGTGGAAGTGGTGCAGGGAAAGTACCCATAAGGGAAGAATATTTTAAAATACCTACACCAACACTCTCATAAGTGATCTTACTATCTCCTAAGAAAGGAATATTGTTGGTGGTGGGAGTGCGAGCGTCGGGGGTGCAGTATATAACTGGTCGATAGTGACAATTTTACCTTGATGGGGGAATTGTACACATCGAAACACCGATGAAGCGACGAAAGTCATGGCATAAAACCAAATTCTTCCTAATAACAAGTTGTAATCAAGAGGAGCATAACCTACCTCTACATCGGCAGAGATGGTCTTACTTCCCAACTGAACGACTAAGTATTGCAAGAGTCTATGAGGACAAAAACCTAGCCCATCAAAAGCTCGTAACATTGTAGGAGATTGGTTAAGCGCTTGTGATTTTAATCCTTTCCAACAAGCTAAGGAAATGACACAAGTGGAAGCTCCCTCATCTAGTATGGTGTGGTGAATGTGTTGGTTATGAACAACTACAACAATTTGAAAAGCAATCTGGTGAGAAAGTCATGATTTGAAGTTGTCAAGGTTAAACGTGATATTATTTAATGACTCGGGATCAATGGCACTGATGGAAACCAAGATTGTTTTATGTTGACTTCGACAATGTTGTAGAACTTCAAGACCAGACATAGCACAAGGTTCTCTAGCCAAATCTTCAACAATGTTGTAGTTTTTGGCGGCATGTGAGCTAGGGTTAAAAGTTGATTTGCGAATAGTGATCTTGGGAGGGCGTAAAATAGAGTCGAAAGTGGGTTTCTCAACCTAAAGTGACCCAGATGGAGGAATAACGGTCATAGGAGACGGATCCAGTGGGGTACCATTAGTGACTTTTTCTTTATCAGATTTAGTCGGCGTGTCATACGTGGTGGTGTGAGTGGTTAAATCAATCCCTTTGAACATAAAAATATGATCACTTTATGAGGCTTCCTCACTAGGAGGATGGTTGGCATTGCCCCCTGCTGGAGGGGCAAGGGCTTGAGAAACCATGCATTGTTGTTGAGGAAAAGGCTATGTTAACATAACGGGTTGGCAATTCCCTTTAAAAAGTTTTGCAACTTTGTCGCGATGAGGATAGTCTTGAGTGTAATGATCATCACCACAAATGAGACACGGGAATTTCAATTTTTGCTGTGGTTTCTTGTCAACAGCAGGGGGTGTAGTTTGTATTTTTTAATTTTCATTATTATTATTACTCTTTTTGGGTTTATTTTTTATTTTCTTCTTTCCCCCTGATTGTTTTGAAGAAAACTACATTCACCTCAGATATTTGAGTGAGGGGGGAGGTGGAGGAGAGTGAATTTGAACTGGTGACGGGTGCATAAATAGAGCGATTAGCCATTCCAGTCGACTTTGATGAAGATTGGGTTTTGACGGTACCGATGAATCCATCCACATGTGTTGTGGAAGAAGGTTTGGATGGATCAGAAGGAGTACATGGAGAATTTGGTATTAAATCATACAAAGTACTAGATTGGGAGTAAACCAAATTTGAATACTGAGCTCGAGCAATGGCTTCTTCCTCAGTGACCACACCACCCATGGCGGCGTCACGAGAAATTGGGGGTATAAAAGATTTAGTAAACCACTATGCCAATAGCTGGTTAGGAATGGTCGCTTTAATCAACTTTCGTCGTCATCACCACTCATGAATGTGATCAGATATATGTAGGGAGTTCGTTTGATGAAGGGAGGTTAAAATTTCAGTACTCGTCTCGTAACGGATGGGTAATTGAAAATGTGTAAGAAAATCCATATCTAGGGAGTTGAAGTCTTTAAAGGAACCATGTTGAAGTTCAATGTACCATTTGGTTGTGGAGCCTGTGAGTGTGTGATGGAAAAGACATAAACGTATAGAATCATCCATCAATGAGTTTGATTAACACCATAGATGGAATGTCATAACATAGTTGATCGGGTATTCCCCAGGTTTACCATAAAATTTGGGGATATCAGAAGGTAATTTAGAAGGAATTACGGACCAAAAAGGAAAATGTAATATGGGATCATTTGTCAACCGAGACAAATCTGGTAGATCCAGCGTGGAGAGAAAAGGTAGTTGTCGGTTAACCTGAGGGTGATAATGATGCGACATAGGGACCCCAGTGGGGCCGTAAACTGGTTGAGGTGGGTAATTGTATCTATTAGGCCCTCCCATATATGGTTGTTGTGGACTGGTATAGGTAGGATTCAATTGTTTTTTAGGAAAATTCACGAGCTGAGTGAAACCGGGTTGATTATGAGGATTATAAGTCGGTTGATTGGTTGTGGGGGATAAATAGTTTTCCCTTGAGGAGGGTAAATAGTTTTTCCCTGCGGAGGGTAAAAATTAGACCCTTGGGGAGGATAAGGTTGTTGTCCTTGAGGACCCCAGGTGGGATTTGGGACACCCAGATAAGGTTGTCCAAAATATAATCCGGAAGGAACAAGATTTGGTAATCCTCCTTGTGGGTTATGGTATGATTTCCATCCTTGGTATGGTTTATTAAATGTACCTCCTTGAGGTACTCCCTAGGGTTTTGAAGGGTTTTCAAAAAAATAGGGTTGCCCCCCTTCCATAGGTTGTGTGACAACTGTGGTTTGACCAATAAAACGGGGTTGTCCCCCGACATGTATGTGCAAGGGTGACTATCCCCCAGAAGTGATAGACCCACTAGATTATGGTTGCCCCTCAGTCGGGATTTGTCCCGCAGTTCATTATGTGTGTATGGAAAGGGTTTGCATTCTTTGATGTAAAGGTGTTCAAACATGATTATGTTGAATATAAGGAGATGTAGTGTGAAGAGGTGTAGTGGTGGAAGTAATGGTTGAAGTACCTTGTACATGATTAGGTGTTACGACTCCAACATTAAATTGGATTTGTGCTACCATAGCACCAGGATCACCTACTTGTTCGATGGGACGATTAATAGTCTGATCGGACAGTCCTACCTTAGCATCAACAGAGGAAAGAGGGTCATGAGGATCAAGAGGTGGTCGACTAAGGTCAAAATGTTCATAAATATCACGTCTCGATGGATTCCTCCATATGGAATGAATAGGTGTATGTTGTGGATTTTCCATGCCAATAGAACAAATAGGAGTTATGTAATCATCATAATCACATTGTGTGTCTTCCATCTGTGTTTCGGTATATGGCCTTGATGAAAAACGTTGAAATTGTTCTTCTATTATGTTACCGAATGAGTCCAATTGAACAAGAAGTGGTTCAAGAGGATCTTCCAACACAGGGGTAGAATGAGGAATGGAATTCTCAACCATAACCAAGGCGCTTTCAGGATTTTCTAACAAAGGGGTAGCAACGCTTCCAGCGTCAGAGCAATTTCTACTTCTTCACGGTAAATTTCTTCTACTGAATTAGGAGGTAAAGTTTCGTAGCCTTCCGGAGGCAACCCTTGCATCCTACATGATCTACGAAGACCTTTATTGTCTACAGTCTTAATTTTGACAGATTATTAAATAAATCAACAACACACGCTAAAAAATCTAGGAGAACCAACAAGAAAACAAAATCTTCTCTCAATGACCGTACTAGTTAGTGATGAAATCCAACAACGCATGATCAAATTGAGAAGGGGCTTGGATATGAGCGGGTGGAACATTTACGTTGGCAACCTACTTAATAGGCTTACGCATTGGTGCAAGATTCCACACAATAATTGTTGATTTACCCTCCAAGGAACCCGAGTGAGTTTGACCAATGTCTCTTCCAGGTACAACATAGACTTCCCTTCACCTTCACCTTGTGTAAAGACCCTAAATATTATGGATACTAAGGAAACCAAATCGTAGTCAACCTCTGGGTGGATACAGTTGACAGTCCAGTTCGAACGTATGGGAAAGATAACAAGTCTGAAATCCTTCAAGAGAATTGAGGAGAAGTGGACTGGTAGAACTCCAGAGGACCCCGAACGGATTCGGGTTTCACAAAGCACCGAGACCAAATGAAGACAGTTGAACCTCAAGAAGAACCCCCAATATAT
>SNQJ01S0053961.1:50386-70843 GCA_010110895.2 Picea sitchensis
TAATCCTAGTCTAATGTTGGTGGAAGAATCTAAAAAGAAAAAAGTTTCTAGATCAATTTTAATTAACATTTATTTTAATGGTTGTTCTTTACTCAGAGGTGAATGAGAGTGAAATTGATGATGTTATGACTCAAAATCCCAAAGAAGCAAAAGAAAAATGTTAAGCAATCGTTTCTTTCAATGAACTTATATTTACAGGAAGGAGAAGAATTTTCTTTCGTTCACTATCAAACACAAGAATGAAAAAATTTCATGCAATTGATTTCAACAAGAATACAATTCAATACTAAATTATTCAGAAATTGTTTCTAATATCCAAAAACCAATCATGAAAGAGATATATTTTTGTTCGAATATGAGAATTAATTGATTTGATTTAAATGCTTCTTATGGCAACACAATTTCACTATTCCAGTTTTTAGACAATTGGAAGCAAGTATCACATAAACAAAAAGAACACTCTCGCAACAATCAAATAAGAAGTAAAAAACAAATCCAAAATTTTCAAAAGAAAGCCAAAATAACAAAAACTCACTCCAGAAATTTGCTTGGAAAGATNATGTATTCGAAAGCATAGGATAAGGAATCCAACCAAGATGGCAATGAATAAGTTTTGGATGCCAACATATGTTGGTCGTCCAAATAAGGAGAGGCATATTGGATAGCATCGTATGAAGCCTTAGTAGGACTAAGTGGCATAGCGTCACCTAGTGCATTGAATTCCAAAGGACTAGGTACAACCCAAGGATCAGATGATTCGAAAGATTGGTATGTCATAGTCGAGATCATATTGATCATGGCAATGTGTTGTGTGGTGGGTGGAAGTGGTGCAGGGAAAGTACCCATAAGGGAAGAATATTTTAAAATACCTACACCAACACTCTCATAAGTGATCTTACTGTCTCCTAAGAAAGGAATATTGTTGGTGGTGGGAGTGTGAGCGTCGGGGGTGCAGTATATAACTGGTCGATAGTGACAATTTTACCTCGATGGGGGAATTGTACACATCGAAACACCGATGAAGCAACGAAAGTCATGGCATAAAACCAAATTCTTCCTAATAACAAGTTGTAATCAAGAGGAGCATAGACTACCTCTACATTAGCAGAGATGGTCTTACTTCCCAACTGAACGACTAAGTATTGCAAGAGTCTGTGAGGACGAAAACCTAGCCCATCAAAAGCTCGTAACATTGTAGGAGATTGGTTAAGCACTTGTGATTTTAATCCTTTCCAAAAAGTTAAGGAAATGACACAAGTGGAATCTCCCTCATCCAGTATGGTGTGGTGAATGTGTTGGTTATGAACAACTACATCAATTTGAAAAGAAATCTGGCGAGAAAGTCGTGATTTGAAGTTGTCAAGGTTAAACGTGATATTATTTGATGACTCGGGATCAATGGCACTGATGGCAACCAAGATTGTTCTATGTTGACTTCGACAATGTTGTAGAACTTCAAGAGCAGACATAGCACAAGGTTCTCTAGCCAAATCTTCAACAATGTTGTAGTTTTTGGCGACATGTGAGCTAGGGTTAAAAGTTGATTTGCGAATAGTGATCTAGGGAGGGCGTAAAATAGAGTTGAAAGTGGGTTTCTCAACCTAAAGTGACCCAGATGGAGGAATAACGGTCGTAGGAGACGGATCCAGTGGGGTACCATTAGTGACTTTTTCTTTATCAGGTTTAGTCAGCGTGTCATATGTGGTGGTGTGAGTGGTTAAATCAATCCCTTTGAACATAAAAATATGATCACTTTACGAGGCTTCCTCACTAGGAGGATGGCTGGCATTGCCCCCTGATGGAGGGGCAAGTGCTTGAGAAACCATGGATTGTTGTTGAGGAAAAGGCTGTGTTAACATAACGGGTTGGGAATTCCCTTTAAAAAGTTTTGCAACTTCGTCACGATGAGGACAGTCTTGAGTGTAATGATCATCACCACAAATGAGACACGGGAATTTCAATTTTCGCTGTGGTTTCTTGTCAACAGCAGGGGGTGTAGTTTGTATTTTTTAATTTTCATTATTATTATTACTCTTTTTGGGTTTATTTTTTATTTTCTTCTTTCCCCTTGATTGTTTTGAAGAAAAATACATTCACATCAGATATTTGAGTCAGGGGGGAGGTGGAGGAGAGTGAATTTGAACTAGTGACGGGTGCATAAATAGAGCAATTAGCCATTCCGGTCGACTTTGATGAAGATTGGGTTTTGATGGTACCGATGAATCCATCCACATGTGTTGTGGAAGAAGGTTTGGATGGATCAGAAGGAGTACAGGGAGAATTTGGTATTAACTCATACAAAGTACCAGATTGGGAATAAACCAAATCTGAATACTGAGCTCGAGCAATGGCTTCTTCCTCAGTGATCACACCACCCATGGCAGCGTCACGAGAAATTGGGGGTATAAGAGATTTAGTAAACCACTCCGCCAATAGATGGTTAGGAATGGTCGCTTTAATCAACTTTCGTCGTCATCACCACTCATGAATGTGATCAGATATATGTAGGGAGTTCGTTTGATGAAGGGAGGTTAAAATTTCAGTACCCGTCTCATAATAGATGGGTAATTGAAAATGTGTAAGAAAATACATATCTAGGGAGTTGAAGTCTTTAAAGGAACCACATTGAAGTTCAATGTACCATTTGGCTTCGGAGCCCATGAGTGTGTGATGGAAAAGACATAACCGTATAGAATCATCCATCAATGAGTTTGATTAACACCATAGATGGAATGTCATAACATAGTTGATTGAGTATTCCCCAGGTTTACCGTAAAATTTGGGGATATCAGAAGGTAATTTAGAAGGAATTACGGACAAAAAAGGAAAATGTAATATGGGATCATTTGTCAACTGAGACAAATCTGGTAGATCCAGCGTGGAGAGAAAAGGTAGTTGTCGGTTAACCTGAGGGTGATAATGATGCGACATAGGGACACCAGTGGGGCCGTAAACTGGTTGAGGTGGGTAATTGTATCTATTATGCCCTCCCATATATGGTTTTTGTGGACTAGTATAGGTAGGATTCAATTGTTTTTGAGGAAAATTCATGAGCAGAGTGAAACTGGGTTGATTATGAGGATTATAAGTCAGTTGATTGGTTGTGGGGGATAAATAGTTTTCCCTTGAGGAGGTTAAATAGTTTTTCCCTGTGGAGGGTAAAAATTAGACCCTTGGGGAGGATAAGGTTGTTGTCCTTGAAGACCCCAGGTGGGATTTGGGACACCCAGATAAGGTTGTCCAAAATATAGTCTGGAAGGAACAAGATTTGGTAATCCTCCTTGTGGGTTATGGTATGATTTCCATCCTTGGTATGGTTTATTAAATGTACTTCCTTGAGGTACTCCCTAGGGTTTTGAAGGGTTTTCAAAAAAAGAGGGTTTCCCCCCTTCCATAGGTTGTGTGACAATTGTGGTTTGACCAATAAAAAGGGGTTTCCCCCGGCAGGTATGTGCAAGGGTGATTATCCCCCATAAGTGATAGACCCACTAGATTATGGTTGCCCCTTAGTCAAGATTTGTCCCGTAGTTCATTATGTGTGTATGGAAAGGGTCTGCATTCTCTGATGTAAAGGTGTTCAAACATGAATATGTTGAACATAAGGATATGTAGTGTGAAGAGGTGCAGTGGTGGAAGTAATGGTTGAAGTAACTTGTACATGATTAGGTGTTACGAGTCCAACATTAAATTGGATTTGTGCTAACATAGTAGCAGGATCACCTACTTGTTCGATGGGACGATTAATAGTCTGACCGGACGGTCCTACCTCAACATCAACAGAGGAAAGAGGGTCATGAGGATCAAGAGGTGGTCGACTACGGTCAAAATGTTCATAAATATCACGTCTCGATGGATTCCTCCATATGGAATGAATAGGTGTCTGTTTTGTATTTTGCATGCCAACATAACAAATATGAGTTATGTAATCATCATAATCACATTGTGTGTCTTCCATCTGTGTTTCGGTATATGGCCTTGATGAAAAACGTTGAAATTGTTCTTCTATTATGTTACCGAATGAGTCCAATCGAACAAGAAGTGGTTCGAGAGTATCTTCCGACACAGGGGTAGAATGAGGAATGGAATTCTCAACCATAACCAAGGCACTTTCAGGATTTTCTAACAAAGGGGTAGCAACGCTTCCAACGTCAGAGCAATTTTCTACTTCTTCACGGTAAATTTCTTCTGGTGAATTAGGAGGTAAAGGTTCGTAGCCTTCCAGAGGCAACCCTTGCATCCTACATGATATACGAAGACCTTTATTGTCTATAGTATTAATTTTGATAGATTATTAAATAAATCAACAACACACGCTAAAATATCTAGGAGAACCAACAAGCAAACAAAATCTTCTCTCAATGACCATACTAGTTGGTGATGAAATCCAACATTGCGTGATCAAATTGAGAAGGGGCTAGGATATGAGCGGGTGGAACATTTATGTTTGTGACCTACTTAACAGACTTATGCTTTGGTGCAAGCTTCCACACAATAATTGTTGATTTACCCTCCAAGGAACCCGAGTGAGTTTGACCAATGTCTCTTCCAGGTACAACAGAGACTTCCCTTCACCTTCACCTTGTGTAAATACCCTAAATATTATGGATACTAAGGAAACCAAATCACAGTCAACCTCTGGGTGGATACAGTTGACAGTCCAGTTTGAACGTATGGGAAAGATAACAAGTCTGAAATCCTTCAAGAGAACTGAGGAGAAGTGGACCGGTAGAACTCTAGAGGACCCCAAATGGATTCAGGTTTCACAAAGCACTGAGACCAAATGAAGACAGTTGAACCTCAAGAAGAACCCTCAATATATGATATGACTACTATGAATGGTTAAACCTCAGAGGGATAATCTATGTGGCTCTCCCGAATGCAACCTCGTGTGTAACCGTTGTGTGAGAGGGGGATCCTAGCTATGCTTATACGAAAATTGGATTTTCTCTCCCTATCACAAGATGCTAAGTTTGTTTTGAATTATTTGGAGAGTTGTACTCACAACCTAATCCAAAGCACTAATCCTCGTCTAATGTTGGTGGAAAAATCTAAAAAGAAAAAAGTTTCTAGATCAAATTTATTTAACATTGATTTTAGTGGTTGTTCTTTACTCAGAGGTGAATGAGAGTGAAATTGATGATGTTACGACTCAAAATCCCAAAGAAGCAAAAGAAAAATGATAAGCAATTGTTTCTTTCAATGAACTTATATTTAGGGGAAGGAGAAGAATTTTCTTTCGTTAACTATCAAACACAAGAATGAAAAAAATTCATGCAATTGATTTCAACAAGAATACAATTCAATACTAAATTATTCAGAAATTGTTTCTAATATCCAAAAACCAATCATGAAAGAGATATCTTTTTGTTCGAATATGATAATTAATTGATTTGATTTAAATGCTTCTTATGGCAACACGATTTCACTATTCCATTTTTTAGACAATTGGAAGCAAGTATCACATAAACAAAAAGAACACTCTCGCAACAATCAAATAAGAAGTAAAAAACAAATCCAAAATTTTCAAAAGAAAGCCAAAATAACAAAAACTCACTCCAGAAATTTGCTTGGAAAGATACCAATTTCAAAGACCAAATGGAATAGTACAAATATATCTGAGCTTCCTTGTAACAACTTTAAAATGATCAGATGAGCGAGAAAGCATTGAAAATGAACTCAAAATCTCAAAGAGAAAGAGTGATTTCAAAACAATGAAATATTTAAAAAATTCCAAAAAAAGATAAAAAAAAAGTCTTAGAAAGAAATAGGTTGTAGGATTTATAGAAGACACAAGGTGACATACCAAGTCCTGAGCACAAGAAAAACCTAAAAAATCACACGCAACACAGGTATCCAACAATTTTTCAAAAGGGAGAAAAATCGACGCTCTGGTTGTATCAACACCATAGTGCTACAATGCTCCCTGAAGCACTGCAGGGGAGCGTCGATACTGAAATCAACACTCTGGTTGTAAAATAATAAGGGTGTGGGTTTCTGAAAATGAAAAAGAATCAACCCAGAAAACAAAAAAATCAAGATTAAGGCTTGATCATCAATCTATGTGAGATGAATTCAAGACTGAAAACAAATGTATAAAAGAGAAAAATACAGTGAGCATGATCTGAAGACGAGCAAAATACAAGACAATACCAAGGAAAGAAACACAAATTGAAAGATTCGCTCCCTAGTATGGTCACCAATTTTTTTTGTAGGAAAATTCCCCTATGGACAGGTGAATGTCCTCTTGGATCCTAGACCTCTATGACCAAGACAAAAAAATGCTAACATTGAACACTGGCATTCCTTTAAATGTAGCTAAACTAGTCAAAGGAAAAAGAGGAAGAAAGCATGATGTACCTTTTTATGAAGTTTTTCCTTGCTCGGTCTAGGCTAAACTTGATCTTTAAGCCCTTTAATGAGTTCTACAATTCAATAGACAAAAAATACAATGCATGCTTCCTACTCTACCAAGAGTAGTTTAAACTAGATTTATCATGGAGAGACAAGCCTATGCAATTGTACACAAACTTGAAGGAAACAGGCCAAGCATATATTAATGAGAACATAACAAGGTACTTACAATCTGTATATGCAGATGCAACAACCTCACCAAGTCCTCCTTGTCCAACCCCTTTCTCGAAATATCCACGATCAAAATGACAATACTTTTCATTGATATTCTCCTCCCTTTCACCATGAGAATACCTCCTTTTATAGGCTTTGGGAGGCTCTACCTCCTTAGTTATCTTTGGAATAAGTTGAGTATATGAATACATCAATTATGGTACTTCCCTTAGATACATCCTAAAGCTTGGATTCGAGCCAAACCAAGTTGGATCCTTTCTAGTTGTCCTTAGAGATAAGGGGGATTTCTCCCCAAGAATCTCTCAACCAACTGACGCTCCCTCAAAGCTGGCAACAAAGCGCTACAACTTTCCCTGTGAGTGAGAAGGAGAGCGATGAGATCCAAAAAATAATTTAAGATGATAATTTCCCAAGGAAAAATAATGTATAAGCTTTCTAAATGATGTGTTTTCCTCTTCAAACAAGTCTTAGAGGGTGTACCAAGTGTTTTTATGGTGTTGTCCACAATGTGAGATATGCAGGACGAAAATAAAATGTTTGCAACACTTGCGAAAAAAGTGTGACAGTTATAATAATGATGATGGGAGATTATCAAAGTGAAGAATTTTGACATGTAACATCTAGGTGTAAATGGGGCTATGGTCGTATTATTTATTACACCATGTGAGATGGATAGGTGCGAATAAGACTACTGGGAGAGGAGAAACATCACAACCTGGTACAAGTATTTTGTTGGCACAGGGGCAGACCCAGGGTTCACCGCTTAACAACGCACCAACAAAACCTCGACTACCGGCCCTTTCAGAAACACCTGCGAAGCAGGAAAAGTCTCACCTGAGGTAGAAGCATGCGGGGTTACAAGACGCAGGTGTCTATAACCAAGTTGGGACACAGATATGTGATAATAACACTTCGCAAAATATTTTGTTAATACTTAGGAAGTGACTTGTATTAATTTATTAACCCTTTTAACATCGCATAACATAATCAAAGATAGATCTAGCTTGGTAACAATAAAATATTATTCACCTTAAACACTTAACACTTAGCACTGTGAATCATTTAAGAAACACAAGATCTATCTATTACACATCACAATCAAAGCACTAAGAAAAACATAACAGAGATAATATTGCACAAAGAAAACCATGAGACACCAGATATATGTGGTTCACCCCAGTGTTATTGGATAAATCGGTGAATGCAGAAATAAACTAATCTCCCTATATCCACCTGGATCTAGAACAAAACAAGATAGGACATGATGCTTTCCCTAAGTTGTTACCATTGAATTTACTACCAAAGATGGAGCATATGACATACCTTTAGATATCACTTCCTTATATCTATGTTGTCCCTGCTCCGCTCTGATGCCCTTGTGAGATGACACAAACCAACCAAAGTGAAAGCAACAATTGTAGATTCAATGGAGAACTAAACATGTGATCATGGAGTCATGTAATAAAACACTAATGATTTTATGGGAAAGAAAAATGTCATTGTATCATATTAAGTAAAAGTGGAAGATACAACCAAATTTCCTTGATGTCGCAAGTTCCCTTTCAGTGGTCCTTTGTTCCAGCACACACACACACTTGCTCCGAATTTGTATGAAGATGGTCCACAAAATATTGATGGACAAATGGAGGCCTTAAGAATCAGTTGTAATAGGATCCTTCACATAGTCTTCAACCTATTCTTTCATAAATTCTTTGCTTAATCTTGATTAACCTTTTCCATGAGAAACCCATCATTATATAAGAGAAGGTAAAGTGGTTACAAGGATGAGGATGATCCCACCAAATCAGAGAAGCCAGTAAGACCACAACCATATGGATGCCACCTCACATTCCAGAAGATTATCCTTCTAGAAACTTAATGAAACGTCTTAATTTCCTTAGCTTCAAAAGCTGCCTCACCCTACCTATATAACAGCTTGCAGAAATCCCATGAGCCAGGCATAGAGAAGCCTGCATAAATCAAGGATTTGCACACTGTGTACCACTGTTTGCCTGTGACATCATTCTAAAAATATGCCTTGTAGGGGAAGAACTTAGTCATTTTTCTCATGTAAAAGATTGTTTTGAGAGCCTGAACACATGCCTGTAGGGTCGTCATCAGAGTGACCAAAATAATGTGTAACACCCAGGGTAGGGCTACATCCACAAATCCCTTCGCCTCTTTATTATTCGTTCGAATCTTACATTCATTCACTCATGTGCACTAAGACACAGATTCGAGATTTTCATTGGACATGAGATCTGCACACTGAGCACCAGATCCTCCTTCCAAAAGTAGGTCAAGGCATAGAGCCAACTTGCTATCGAGCACAAAACCTTAACGTACATACATTCCTTTTCACAAAGAAACTCTTTCCACACAGAACTCTATTCACTTCGCTAGTCATTTCTACAATACATTCTTCTTTATTTATATTTTACAACCCCTTACAATAAGGCCTAATGATGGGAAAACCCCATGGGATGACATCCCATAATCCTGTTACAAAAACCCTAGAGGACCCTTTACTGGTTCCACATAGCCCGCAAAATCAGTGAGATCCATGATCTCAGCTCCACCTGGGTGCTCCTTCTCCGACCATTGTGTCGAGGTCCAAAAGTCAGTCAAATATGACCAAAGTTTCCCCAAAACTTGACCGAGGGCCAACAGGCCCCCAACACTCACCTGTGACTCATCCCGAGTCACTTAGGTGTGGACAATGTTGCTTCGAAAGACTCGAGCTTAACTCAAGCTACCTCAACTTGTTTCCTCACCTGAGCCTCCTGCTCATCGAGCTCCTGGACTGTCTCCTCTGTAACAGGCCCTTCTAGGCGTTGTTCTACTACTGCAACCACTTGATCTAGTTGTGAGCCCTGTCCATCAATCTCCTCAGAGACTTTGAAAGCTTCATCCTGCACAGGTTGTAGCTTCTATGTTACTTCCATTACCTTACCCTGGAGAGCAGTGATCTACAGTTGTACTGCGCACTGCTCCTACGGTCTTTTCATTCTTTTTATTGTGGTGAGTAGCTTCCTCTGTGCCTGCAACAAAAATGCTTGCTGTTGTGCCTCCTGTAACTGTGCTTCTAGCTTCCTTAGTTATGGATCCTTGGTGAGGCATTCATATGTCTGGGTGCTCCTATAACTCAGTTGTTTACATTCTGAGGCGAGGTCTCTTATTATTACTACTATGTTCTTGGTGGACTCCTCCCTCTGGTCACGCACCTCTTGCGGGGTGCTCGGTTCTATTTGGGCCTCCAATTCTGTTATTCTAACCTGAAGTTAAGGGGTGATCTCTGGGAGCTTCACTATTTGAGATTCGACTGACTCCTTCTCCTATTGTGCCAATCCTGGCACATAGTGACATGCTTTTCTTACCGCTTCTTTGAACATGTCCTGCTCTACGAGCAATTTCTCTTTTTCCCTTTGTAGCTAGGATTTTTCCTTCTGAAGCTTCACCTGAAGCTCTGCTTTCTTGCTTTCTTGGGCTGCTATACTTTCTTGTGTTGCTCGTAATTGTGCTAAGACTTTGTCTTTCTCCTTTTTCAAGGCTCATGTAGCCTTCTCCTTCTCTTCCTGATATCTATAGAACTGAGCTTCTATTGCATCTGCAAGCCTTCTTAGTTGGGATGGTTCATCCCCCAATTCCGCAGTTTGTGACGAGGAAGGTGCAGATGATGCAGTAGGTATTGCGTGGTCCAAGTGAAAAGCTTGTTTCACTTCCTTCAATTCTCTCTCAATCATTCCATATAAATCCTCTTGATTCTCTCCATATCTCTGCAATATGTCTTCAGAGGTTTTCTCCATAGCTCTGTAGACCAGACTGATGTTGTCCTCTGTGAGAGTGGCCTCCAACTGTGGCTTATTAGCGCGGGTCTTCTTCCTTTCTGAAGGTTTCTTCGGACAAAACCTTCCTCTTCTGTGGTGTTATTGTTCCAACAGGGGGATCCTCAGGTGGAGGGGTGGTGGCTTCGCCTCCTCCTTGCTCTTCATCTCCTCCATGTCCTCCTCCTTGTCCTTCTGCTTTGTCTTCTCCTCCTCCTGGCGAATTATACCCATTATCTCCAGAAGTGTTTTCCTCTTCATCACTCTCTATGTCATGGAATTCATTCTACTTTTTCTTCTTCTTCATCCCACTAGAATGTTTGACATGTTCAACTCATGTAACTATGGGCTTCCTATGGTGTCAGTGTCGGATAATTCGACATCGATGATAGGTACCAGAAATTCCTCCAACCATTCCTTTGTAATCTCCTCATATATTCATTTGTCAGCTTGTAGTACAACTACAATTCTTTTTTGTTCTCATATCTACGCGCGGTGATGTAGATGAAATGAGGATAAACAGAGAACTTTGTTATTGGTCAGTACTGGTGTGGGGTGCGTGGTGTCATGCACGGAAATGATTCGATGGTGACCTTCAAATTCTCGTAATATCCATGGAACACAACATTGGACTTCCACTGCTTCGTCATGTCGTTGTTATACCACAGGGTGGAAAACCGAGAGGCCAATGGCTCCGAAGGTTCGATCTATGGAAAAGTGGCCACTTCAGGAATTTTCCAAGCGATAAATGTGATCAAAATGATCAGCCAACTATAATGAAATTTTTATCCAAAGTCCTTAGCTTCGCGGCAATCCTTCTCTATATCATTGACTAGGTAGTTCGCCCAATTCATCTGCATTCTCTCCACACACTTTCATGCGAGGTCCACAACGAACCTGATGACCTATGTGGGGCGATTATTCCTTACTAGCTCTCTAGCTAGGAGTTGGAAAGCAAGGAGCATTGCACCATCCTGTATAGAGGCTACCTTGTAACCTCACTTTCCTTTCTCTACCTCTCCATAAGCTTCCTTGATGTGGTGCACCAAATATCGGTCTGAGGTCTTCCCTGGATAAAACTGTTGAGGGTCAGGACCCTTCACACTTAAGCCTGTGATATAGTGGATTAGTGTTGGATCCACAATAATCCTTCTGTTGAGCCACAGATCTCCACCATGATATCATGACAAGAGGATTTTAACACAAGCGTTAACCTCCTAGTGGCAGACAAAATGCGGGATATTCATCACATTCAACATGGTGGACTGCGCCAACCCGTTAATCCATGGTTGCAAGATGAGGCGAGGTTTCTTCCCGGTTGTCTTCGTGATATAGAGGTGGGGAGATAACAAGGCGTAGCTCTTCCGGTCTCCTAATTTGAAGTCGTTGTTCTTCAATAGCGATATTTTTCCTAACTGATTCCCGACTATGCGAATTCCTTTTGGAATGTATGCAGTGAAAATGGAGTACTCAAAGTCTCGAGGGATACTTTCGCGGTTAACAATGCCAGCCAAAGGTGGAATATATTCAGGTAGGATCGATGGAATCTCTTCACATTAGCCAGATCATCGTGGTTCTTACTTCACTGCTCAATTATGGGGTTGACATGGCCAGAATGACATCCAGTCGAAGGGGAAGTCTGCAGTCCCCTAGTAGATGACACCTGAATACCTTCGGATATCGGTTTGTCGGCCATTAGCTTCTTAAGTACTTCCTCGACAAACTTCTCTAATTCGCTAGGTTCTCTCGACATTCTATCTTTTAACATACCGGCGGGGTAGACAAATGGACGACGGGGTAGATAACCAGACAGGTGGGGTGTAGTTCCAGATAACATAGCTCGACACTTGGACCATTCTTTGCTTATCTCAGTCAATCACGGGTAGCAACAATTGGTCCCAGCGCAACGACCGATGGGTTAAATAAGAGGGGCATCGTGACGGATTTTCCAAAGGCCAGGAAATGCTTCCATCAATGTAAATATGTCAGTTATGACATGGTTTCAACGTCCAAAAATCAGTTCATAAGCCCATAAATGCGTTTTCTAACCGTTTTGGAGTGTCTTTCTAATGGTCAGGGAACTTCCAAAGGTCATATAACTTTGCCAGGGCGAAGCCCAATTCTACGTGGTCCTGTTGTTCCAGCAAGGTTCAAATCCTGCGAACCTGCCTCCTGCGAGGTTCTAGTCTGTGAAGTCCTCCCTCTATTTTTTGTAGCTTCTTGTAGCTTTTCCAACTTATCTTTCTTTTTATTGAGCCTCCTTGCCTTCTTTCCTGTTATCTGAGTCTCTCTAACTGTTTCTGGAAGACTCTTTCCATTCTTATTCTTATCTTTCCCTAGCGTAGTGGCTTCACACTGTTGAGGTTCCCTCAAAGGTTCTGAAGTTAATATCCATTTTCTTAACACTTCATGAGTGGACATACTTCTTTCTTGAATAGATAAGTTCTTCAAGTTTTCTTGCATTCTTCCAACATTGACAACTAATTCTCTTGCCTTATGTACCTTTTTTGTTGTTACTTTGCTCTGTTGTTTCAACTTATCCTCTCGTTCTTCTATTAGTCGGTCTATTTTCCTAGCTACGAAATCCCTTAATTATTGCTTTTTCTTTTCTATAGCTTCTTCCTCTACTTTCCTTCTGATCTGATCCTTCTCAATCCAAGTCTTACCTAACAATAGTGGGAAAGGGGCGATGTCCCCAACAAACTTAATGACTTCAAATTCTTCTTTAGTCGATGTTCCATGAACAATAATAGGTACATTAGTAATTTTTCCACATAAGGTTATCATCTTTCCCTTAAACAAGCCTATCCTTCCTAACGAAGGTAACATAGTAGGCTTTCCCAAAATTTTCCAAGTTTCTTCTGTCATAATATTCACTTGTGTTTCTTCATCCAAGACACAGTCTATGTTGAAGTCTTATATTCTTGCACTTATGCGCTATTTTGCTTTCAATATTTCTGGTAGACTGACATCTTTATGAACATCCTTCATTTCTTTCAACTATAATATCGTAGTCTGAACTTCCTTTGATCCTTTCTCTTTATGACTCTCTATCAAGCCCTTAGTCTCTTGACTTTCTTCATAGTTTTCTTGTCTCATGTTTGTTCCTTCAACTTTAGCAATAATCCTTGGACAATCCTCAACCTCATGACCAACAAACTTGCAACAAAGATAAATAGGGCCTATCTCAGGAAATCCCTTAGCAACATGTCTCGACCTTCTGCAATTATAACACCATGTCAATCCTCTTTTTCTTTTAAATGTTCCCCGACCTTTTCTGTATTGTGCACTTCCCTTAGGATATTAGTGTTGGACCTACAATTTGAAAAAAATATTTCTAGGTTCCTGCATCCACTTATTAGTCCAAAAACTCTCTTTATGCATAGGAATAACATATCTTTCTTCATTTCCATTAAATTTATTGAAATAAACTCTTTCTTTCAACTGCGCCCTAGCCTTGAGACTAGGAAAAAATCTATTAAACATACTAAAGTTCATACTTTCAAAACAAAAAATTTCACTTTTCCTTCTCTTACCAAAGCACAAAGCTTGCTTCTTTTAGGATCTTACCTCTTTTCTTCAGATCAACTTACCTCCTTGGCACAAATATTTGCAAGTCAAGTAGAGTACTGCGCACTTCAACAATAGATCTACGCACAAAGCTTCTCTTTTTCTTTACTGCAGTTCCCAACAATCACAGTTTCAGGTCCCGGAAACAAAACCATTTTTTGGCACAGGGGCAGACCCAGGGTTCAACGCCTAACAACACACCAACAAAACCCTAAATACCAGCCCTTTCAGCAACACCTGCGAAGCAGGTGAAGTCTCACCTGAGGTAGAAGCAGGGGGGGTTACAGGACGCATGTGTCTGTAACCAAGATGGGACACATATATGTGATAATAACACTTCGTAGAATATTATGTTAACTCTTAGGAAGTGACTTGTATTAGTTTATTAACCCTTTTAACATCGCCGAACATAATCAAATATGGATCTAGTGTGGTAACAAAAAATGATTATGCACCTTAAACACTTAGCACTTAGCACTATGAATCAGATCTAGCATTTTAACATAAGCAAAGAATTTAAGAAACAAAAGATCTATCTGTTACACATCACAATTAAAGAACTAATAAAAACATAGTAGAGATAACATTTCACCAAGAAAACCATGAGATACTAGATATACGTGGTTCACCCTAGGGTGGGGCTACATCCACAAATCACTTCTCCTCTTTATTATTTGTTCGAATCTTACATTCATTCACTCCTGTGCACTAAGCCACAGAGTCAAGATTCATGCTGGACATGAGATCTGTGCACTAAGCACCAGATCCTCCTTCTAAAACTAGGTCAAGGAATAGAGACAACTCGCTATCGAGCACAAAGCCTTAATAAACATACATTCCTTTGCACAAATCAACTCTGTCCACACATAACTACATTCATTTCTCTAGCTATTTCTACAATACATTCTTCTTTATTTATATGTTACAACCCCTTACAATAAGGCCTAATCATGGGCAAACCCCATGGGCTAACATCCCATAAAACCATTACAAAAAAACTATAGGACCCTTTACTGGGTCCACATAGCTCACAAAATCGGTGAGATCTGTGATATCGACTCTGCCTGGGCACTCCTTCTTCGACCATTGTGTTGAGGTCCAAAAGTGGGTCAAATCCGACCAAAGTTTCCCCAAAACTTGGTCGAGGGCCAACATGTTTCCTACGCCATGAGAGGTGGTTAGGTTTGAATAAGACTTGTGACAAGTCTTTCCTATCCCATGTGAGATGGCTAGGTGTGAACAAGACTTGGAGCATGGTCTTGGTCCATGGCATAGCCTTTCCTAAGCCATGCTAGGTGGCTAGGTGTGAATTGGGCTATGGAGGAAGTATTTCCCATACCATGCGATGTGGATGCTTGCAAATAAGACCGGGGGAAAAGAAGAATAACATCACAACACAATTGAAGGAATATGGAAGTAGTTGTGTACCATTGGACATTGTGGCAACAATTGTGTATTATTGGATAACATGGTAGTAGTTATGTGCTACTAGTTGATTTATATGTAGTCTCAGAAACTACTAGACTGCTTGGAAGTAGTTGTGTGTTACTGGTTGATTGCAACATAGTCATTGAGACTATGGTGGATGATTTGAGATACCTATGGCATGGTGGTAGCATGGGGATACCAATTGATTTCAAGGTAGTCAGTGGACTACTAGAAGAAGACACCATGGAAAGATACCTCCCTAGATAAGAGGGAGTGTTGTTTGCACAGGGGTAGACCCAGGGTTCAACGCTTAACAATGCACCAAAAAAACCCCAACTACTGACCCTTTCGGCAACACCTGCGAGGCAGGCGAAGTCTCACCCGAGGTAGAAGTAGGGGGGTTACAGGACACAAGTGTATGTAACCAGGCTGGGACATCGATCTGTGATAATAACACTTCACAAGGTATTCTGTTAAAGCTTAGGAAGTGACATACATTAGATTATTCACCTTATGAACATCGCAGAACATATCTAAGATAGATCTAGCACAGTAACAACAAATATTAAGCACTTCAACCACTTATCACTTAGCCCTCTGAATCATCTCTAGAATTCTAACATAAGCAATGCATTTAAGTAACACATACATATCCATTACACATCTAATCTAAGCACTAAGAAAAACATAACAGATATAACATTGCACAAAGAAAACCATAAGACACCAGATGTACGTGGTTCACCCCAGTGTGGGGCTACATCCACCAACCGCTTCACCTCTTTATTATTCATCAATCTCTTACATTCATTTACTCTTGTGCACTAAGCCACACAGTCGAGCTTCGCACCGGACAAGAGATCTGCGCACTGAGCACCAGATCCTCCTTCCAAAACTAGGTCAAGGCACAAAGCCAACCCTCTATCAAGCACAAATCCTTAACACACATACATTCCCTTGGAACAAAGCCAACCAAACTACTTGCACTTAGCTCCAAAAGCTTCTACTTCTACCATTCATTCTTCTTTATTTATACTTTTACAAACCCTTATAATAGGGCCAAACATGGGGAGAACCCATGGGACAACATCCCATAAGCCCATTACAAAAACCCTAGAAGACCCCTTACTGGGTCCACATAGCCTGCAAAATAAGTGATATCCATGATCTCAGCTCCGCCTGGGCACTCCATCTTCGACCATCGTGTCGAAGTCCAAAAGTGGGCCAACTATGACCAATG
The DNA here is from genome assembly GCA_010110895.2 of Picea sitchensis. Lineage (NCBI taxonomy): Eukaryota > Viridiplantae > Streptophyta > Pinopsida > Pinales > Pinaceae > Picea > Picea sitchensis. The sequence goes on from SNQJ01S0053961.1 coordinate 67,034, forward strand.
TTTCCTCAAAACTTGGTCGAGGGCCAACAAGTGTTGATGTTTTGGTAGTCGCAAGAGGTATTTTCCTCCTAGATAACTTTTCTTAGAGAAGAAGCAGATTCCAAGAAGTCAAAGGAAGACCATTGAACATTTGAAGAACACCTAGGAAAAGAATAAAATGAAATAGAAGACCACACAAGAGAAGTCAGCCCACAGGAAATAATAATAAATTGGAAATATGATTTCCAGGAAGAGAAGTCAGCTCATAGAAATAGTAAAGTAATTTTGAAGACCCATAATAAGAATTTATCACCAGACGGGAACCCAGATTCGTATAAATACAAGTCTGGGTTAGTTCATTTGTACAGTCAGAAAATTCTCCTTTTGTAGTGCGCACTAGGCAATTACAACTGCAGCTGCAACAATTTCGTTATTTCTGCTCTTTGGTTCTCTTGGAGAGTGTGCCCCACTTGGGGAAGGATATTCTTGCTGACTCTTGGTGATTTATCTTGTGTGCTACCTCTGGAGGAGCTGCGCTAAGGTTGTGTGGTGCTGCTCAATTTCTTCATGCCAGTTATCGGTTGTAGTTGTAGTTACATTAGCAGTTGCAATTGTAGTAGTAGTTGCAGTTACCAACTTTGTGATGTGAGTCCTAGTGATGCGCCTATCTTGGTGTCAGCTCCATGGTGTGCTATATTGGTTCCATATCCATGGTGTTGATAAGTTTTCTACCCTCGCTAGGGTTTGAAAAGAAGAAGAGATAAGTATTTTTAATCATGGTTCTTCATTGTTGGTTTTCTCTCATGATTAGAGCTTGTTCATGGTTGTATTGGAATATTCTCTCTAAGAAAAGTTGGTTGGGTTTTTTTCCCTAAGTTTGGGGTTTTCCAAGGATAAATCTTTGTGTCTTCTTGTGCTTGTTTATTTGTTTCTTATATATTTCAGTATATGATTATTGAATGTTAAAATAAGATATAAATGCTATGGTAAATCTAATGTTAATGAAATTAATGTCCGGGATGACAAACCTAGTGGTTCGGTCTGCAAATACATAAAAACCTCCATATTTATGAATTCCTCTCCACATCTCCATTTTTGACACCATTTTTATATAGGCTAGACAATTCAGTTATTGGCGAAACTACATACACAAATAGAGTTGGCTGTGTAGATTCCAAATATACAATTTCTTTTTTAAATTAATAATTTTTACTATTTTTAATCTATTTTTGTCTTGACATATATACAAATCCTAGAATAGATACCTCTCTTATTTTTACTATAACATTTTTTCTCCTTAACCATTTCTCGAATGATTTATATGCGACACTAGAGGAGATTGATATCTACGATCTAAAAAAAAAAGAAATTGTTTTGATTGTGTTAAGACCCTCTTAGCCTGCACGTAATTTCAGGGATAATACATTTTAATTTTAGGGATATGTTGACTTTGATCATTTTAAAAATATATAAAATTATGATTATGAATTTCCAAAAAATACACCACACAAGAAAAATGAGTTCTCTACAAGTATACAAGTTTTTGGAACAAAATTTCATCGTTAAGGTACTCAACACATGTACTAACAAAAAGATATATCTTATATTTTGTTGGAAAAATAAGATACCACTTTTAGAAAAATAAGATACTTTGATTTATACATTAATATTTCAATTTTGTATTAATTTATTAATAGTTTATTAATCCTCCCCATGTTATGTGGGTAGTCAACTAGCAACAACTACGTTGTCTATATCAACCAATTTTTACTTAACTATAATTGTTTCTAGTTTGCTAACATTTAACTTGTTAATCTCAACCAATTTTTACTTAAATGTGATTGTTTCTAGTTTACTAACATTTAACTTGTTAATCCCTAATCTACCAACCCTAAATCCACTTAACTTTAATGAAATTAAAATATCATTAATTACATTTTAATTGAACACTGTTTTTAATTAAAATTGAATATATTTTAAAACTATTCCCCTTGTAAGAACTATTCCAATAGTAAATTGAACTAGAGAAATTGATTGTTTGGAGGTAATCAAAACGGTAACTACCATAAATGTGGAGAATAATGTAAAACATGATTACTAGGTGATTCTTACTTCCTACCTAGAGGAAAAGACTATTGTTTTCGTTTCTAGATTTATTTAGATCCATTAAATTTGTTTTAAATCAATATAAGTTTGTTATAGGTATAAAGAGTTCGTATTTGAAATTTTAAAATTGTAATATTTACAATTCTCATCGGGTGAGAATGCATTTTCTATCATTAAAAAGTAAATAAAATATTGCATCATTAAGTTTCAGCCGAAGAGTGTTGATGTTTCCGTTTTCTGGATGACATTGGAAATGAAAACACGAAATATGAAAATAATTATGGAGAGTACATCTCCATTAAGTAGTAGGAATGTTATCTAATGCCAAAAAGTGGAATCACCTAATCAACGTGGATTAAGTTCCTCCTACCAAAATTTTCAAGGATATGAGGGTTCTGGAGGATATATATATGATCAATATTGCATCTATTGGCTTTCGGAAAACTCTAGTCTTCATAATGTCCTTTTTTTTTTGCAGGTACAACTCTTTGTTTGTGTAGATAATGGGTAGTGAAGGACCCTTTAGATTGGTAAAAAAAATAGTAACAGTGGGTGATACAAATAATGCAAAACCCTTGTTTAGGTATAAACAATTTACGCTATTCAAACTTGGGTTGGAATTATTGAAGAAACCTCACCTAGGTTTTGATTAGGTGGAGCATATCTATACAATTTGTAGAGACATAAAAAATTCTTCATTTGGGCAGTAGAGGATACTCAATGATCCAAGTTCAAAACATCAGGAAGCAAGGTTTGAAGAGAGTTTGGTGTCAGTATCAGATTTTGTGGCTTCTTAACAATATCACTAAAAAAATAGGATAAAGAATGTATAAAAGAAAGTTATTTTCAGCATCAAAGAGACAGAGAATCAATACCAGCATAGATCCATCTTAACTCCGGATCCGGATCTATCATGTGCCAAGATTTATCAAATCCCTCAAGGTGAAAACATTTTTTGCACCTCTAGAGATTTGATTCGTCTCAATGCATAATAAATCTAGAGTTAAGATGGATTTAAGCTTCTTAGAGTCACAAGTGATTGTGTAAAAACTTTAAATGATCATCAATATGTATATGTATATGTTTTACATGCATTTGATCATTTGAAATTTAGTAAGTATCATTTTTAATTTAGAGACTACTATCAGTAAGAAGACTTCAAAAGTTACATGAGGATTGAGGTGAACTGTAGTAAAGTAACAATGTTCAATGATGAAGAAGGTGAATAGTAAGAAATCAATAGTATCCTTATAACAAATAATATATATGATATGCAGTGATGAATCTCAATATATCTTTTTCATCTTTTCTTTTAAGCACATGTGCTATCTTTCTTATTTCTTTCTCATATTTTCATATCGATCACATGAGAAAGAAAGTTGATTTGGAAGACCATTCAAACATTTAATTCGTGATATATAATATTGCACTCATACTGTGTCTCTCTTTCTTTTCAATATTAAAAATTTATTTTTCAAATTTCATATCTTCTTCATAATTTTATTTACATTTTACTGCATGATTTTGTTTTTAATGCATTGTATCTATATACCTTAACATTGTATATATCCTAATATTATAATGGTTTTAATGTGCAAATACTAATAGATAAATCACAACCAAGAAAAAAAATATAGGACTTCAACCTATAATATGTATTTTGAGATTTATTTGCACTATGTTATTGTTAAAGTCATTTCACTTGATAGTTTGCACTATCTAGAT